>JAJMBS010000058.1:0-42951 GCA_030572775.1 [Lipomyces] yamanashiensis
GCCATGTCTCCTGAACCTTAGCCACTGTCGATTCTAGTCCTAATGCTCTTGCCGTTTCCAAAATCTCATGTTCAAAAGGAATAAATTTTTCAATAGGTGTGTTCCAATTTGGGTAGAGGAGAAGATTATCACTCTGAGATAATTTTGCTTGTGCAAACCGGATATCTGCATGTGCTCCCGCGCTTTCAAGCGCTTCATTAATTTGATCACGAAGCTGGAAATGATCTAATTCTTTAGGAGACTGATTTAGCAGGAGGATCAGTGGAACAGGTCACAAACTGTCAGGTGTCTTGGAGACTGATTCAGACTTTCCTGCACTGCGATTTGACTTTGATGGTTTAGCCTGTGTCCATCCAGCACCTGCCGGAGCAGAAGTTGAGGTGCGCTGCTCAGCTTGCTCGGCATTTTTTGTTTAACCCTACAACAACCCTGCAAACCCTACAACATGATGCATCGATAAAAAGGTCTTCTTCTTCTTCAATATCATTTGGCTTTGGTCATTCGTCATCTGGGGTGTCCTGGGTAGAATTGGTCATAATTGGTTCAGTGCTAGGCAGATCAGTTGAGTGTTCACTAGCATCCAAGGGTGGCAAAAATTGCGGGACAGGGGCCAGTGGCCCGACATCATCTTCATCATCTTCATTCATCATATCATCCCACGAGACACTCTGGCTGTTTCTAGGCAGTGCAGGAGCAGGGCGGTAAGGGGTAGGCGTTCCGTCCACAGGTTTGGGGCATTTCTGAGTTCATTGCATTGCTGGAGTCACTGGGGGCAGGCTGAAAGTGGTGGAGTTGGAGTTGTCAATACTGTCACTATTGGGGTCGATCGAAGGCGAATCAACAGGCAAATTATTTCCAATTATCAATTCATCCGAAGACAAGCCACGGGCGGCTGTTTGAGGGGCTTTTGGCAGCATGGTGTTGCATTTTTCTGAGTGTTTTTGATCGAAAATTGAGGAAGTTTCCAATTTGTCACACCCAGATGCAACTTGGCCAGTTCTTGTCAAAACAAGCCGAAATTACGCGCAAAAGATAGAGAAAGTCAAATAGAGTAGGAATATAGCAATCAAACTCGCAAATTGGATAGATTTCGGTTGATGGGGCTGATTTTCGTTTTGGTGCAGCTCCTGCCTTGCCTAATAGGGATGTCTAGTAGATTTAATTTATGACTTTATTATCACACACACAACAGCAGTCGAGGCATGCCATGCACTCCTGCTTCAGTACACAACCCAGCAAAAACCTACAAAAATCCAGAAAGCTATACTCAGAAAAGGAAGGAAATTGAACGGATCTACATCGATGAGATGTACATCCACTTGGAATATTTCACAAAAATTGTGTTTAAAATTATAATGTAATACTGTCATAACCCTAGAGGTTCTATATAGTTCAATAGATTCAAACAAACAAACAAAACAATCATAGCATGCATCAATCTATTGGTGTTATGCTGGAGGATCTGAATTTGATGTGGTGTCAGGTTGTATTCAGTCATCATGCATTTCACAGTTGTTCTGTTGTGCATCACTGTTGGTCTTGGTCTTGTTGTTGGAGTTGTTGCCATTGTTTTCACTCTTGATTATGCTGCCTGCATCACATGCATTTCAGCATCACCTTGTGATTCTGCTGGGTCAAGCAAGCAAACAAACAAGTCCACAAAACTGTGGAAGTCAGTGCATATTTAGAGTTCATTTTTACGGGTCAGTGTGTTTGTAAGCACAAGGTTGTGCATAATGCATAAATTTATATTTGAACTTAAAATAAAGTGTTTTTATGCATAGTGTATTAGCATATTGTGTGCATTTGTAATTTGATATGCCAAAAGTATCTGGTATACATGCTAAAATGATTTTAAGTTAGGTGTAGTGTAAATAAACACTGGCATATTTAGTAGTTCTATATTGTATAATAGATATAAACAAACAAATTATAGTGCAAATGGCTAAGCTACTATAAAACCCTGCTATATGGTCTTTCTTCATGTGTTGATGTGAGATTTAAGCTGTTTAATAAAATGCCCAAAAAAATAACTAACAGGCCAAAGAACTTATCGAAGTCAGTCTTCACTGCGAAAGCAAAGAGCCAAAGCTTAGGAACAAGAATTCATGTTTGAATTACAGCTTGATTGGGACATTTGAAGACACTGGAATCAAATTTCACTCTTGCATCATATAACATGGCCAAACTATATTTACAATCATGATTAGTTCACATAAGATGCTAAATTGCAAGACTAGATGGCTCGTTTATTGAAAATGCTGAATTCAAAGGCTTTTGGAAGGAGTGTGGATTAGAAACTTTACTGAAGAGTTTAGTATCATTAACTATTCTTGTTTGTGTCAATAATTAGACTTCCTAATATCGAAATGGAAGTAGAATATGTATGCGTGAACTTGATTGATCTTTTACTATGAAAGTCAACTTATTCTACACAAATAAACAAGCAAACATAATCAGAAAAGTCTTTACTTTGTTAACTACTTATATGGCTCTTATCTTATTAGATGAAACGACCATCCAAGTTTTTGAAACTTCTTCTGTACTGCCTTGCTTCTGATGTACTGCCCTGCCTCAGTGTTTTAGACTGTATAAGAAATTGACATAAAATTGTAGATGTCTTTAGTTGTGGAGTTTGCTGCAGTTATCACTGATATAATATCAAATGCCGGATGTACAGCTGCTGTTAAATAGACAACATTGGCCATTTTGGAAGGTTCCTTTAACTTGAGCTCAACACATATCTCGGAGGGGCATTTAATTAAAAAAATTTCGGAATCTCGAAAAGATAATCCCACAAAATATTTGACAGTGCGCTCTTGGTAGATTAGTCTCAACTAATAGAAATGGTTTGGTCAAGTGTTTCTTTCTTCAATCCTGTGATATGCAAGGTCGCACTTACACTCAGACACAACATTCTTATCCATATGTAGTTTACGCTGTAAAACAAGCATCTCTTACTCAGTTGGTATTCAACTA
This sequence comes from [Lipomyces] yamanashiensis, assembly GCA_030572775.1. NCBI lineage: Eukaryota > Fungi > Ascomycota > Lipomycetes > Lipomycetales > Lipomycetaceae > Myxozyma > [Lipomyces] yamanashiensis. Next base: position 2,980 of record JAJMBS010000058.1, read on the forward strand.
TTTTGCGGTAAATTACAGATTTTTTTCTCCGATTGTGTATAACTATCAAATTAGAATAGACGACTGATACCATTAAAAATTATAGTCTGTCGTGTCTGTAAATTCACACTGCAGAACAACTACCTGAGAGAAGGACGCCATATAGTATGCTAAAATTAAGTACCAGTTTACATCTTGGCTTGGTTATTTGTTTGTTTAATTTACGCTGCGCATCGTGGTCTTCTATGCTAACTAGAAGGTCACATTTGTTTTCACTGCCAGCACAAGTTACTAGTCCACTTGGATTTTTCTACATAAGGAATCTAATATTCAAATATGTAACAGCGCTCTTGTCATCAAATAATCTCCATGTTATATAGATCTTTGAGCAAACTGACTAGCAGATCAGCACATAAAATCCAAAGCAGTTACATTTAAAATTAACTGAATTCATTTTTTATGATCAGCAACTTGTATTGCTCAGCAAATACTGAGGTCGCATACAAATCAATTGTACATAGACTGATAGATAAATGAATTCAACATTAATTCACTATTTGTTATGAGTTTGCTAGACTAGACAGAACTAATACAGTCAAGCCAATAGCTCGTATACGACGAGCTAAGCAGAATGAAAGAAGTGGTTTTTACCTTGCGGTGGATTATATCTGCGCGTAGTAGCTACTAACTACTCAGTTTCACTATTTTTCTTTAAATGAAAATGGAATCCGATGCCACCTACAAGTCAAATAATCCAATTCTGATGTTCAATGCATTTCAACTAATGTTTTTTCCAAGAATTAATACACAAAATATCCCATCTTGAAGCTCGCCCTACATAACATGCTTATGATGCAGATTTCACTAAATGAAAATAAAATGCTCATAGTATATGCGCATCGCTGCACACGCGATCATTCATCAACCGACTTGGATAAAGTTGATATACATACGGTTTTGGATAAGGTCCGCAGGTTATACAAGATGGAAGATGATGGAATATTGATTATGGGTTGATTTATAAGGATTTTTAATAATTTATAGTGCTTGATAAGCGGACGTTGATGATATGATATTTACTGAGGAGTGGATATAAATGTATGGTCCTGTGACTGCCTTAGAACGGCAATCAATGGAGTATTGAGTATTAACATACCATTGGTTCTGCTCTAGGTAAGCTGTCTTTTGTATCATTCTATAGCAATCAATGTAGTATTGAGTTTTAACTTACCATTGGTTCCGTTCTAGCTACCACTAAGTTAGAAGTATATTGTTAAGAGCTTGCTTGATAGTATTACAATACTTATGATACAGTCATCTGACTACACTAGTTTTGCATCAAGATGTCTAAGAAACATGCTTCACAGTGGAATCGTAATGCTTTGAATAATTTGTCGGCGGTTTAGGTTTCTATTTTCAAACGCTGCTGAATGTTTGTTTGTGCTGTAATTCATTATTTACAGGAAACAACTGAAATTATGACAGGGATGTATTGGGAGTAGATGTAATTTCATTGAGTTATATTGCATTTTTGACTGCAGTTGGAAGGTGAAATGGTGAAATGTATGTTATATACCCTACTACGCTACGTTAACGCTACTATAAGGTTCAATGAATAGACAACAATATATTAAAAAATGTCTACTGGAGTAAAATACGTTGCTACAAAGTCTAGTGATTGTGTGTATAATATGCAATGTTACTTCTTATGTGAAAAGGCAAGTGAATTAATTTGCTAATTCGCATAATAAAACATGCCAGCACACGCGTCTTGTAAGCTAGCTTCAATATCTCTGATAAATTCAGTTGATTTCTATTTACTAGAATTAATAAAGCATTCCTATATAGGCTATTGTCATAAGTATGCGTTGTGTTTAGTTGCTCTATATTCATTATGCCGTTATATTTTCTAAAGTAGAGTTTTCAAGTTTTTTATGACCCAAGATCCTGACCTTTTTGAACTTAGTATCATGCCCTAAGTAAAACTAGCTAAACAAAAGGCTTTATGTTATAGCACGCAATTTACAAAGAAAGTAGTTTTTTGTACTGAGTTATGTATTATCCTGGCGGTCTCAATTCTCTGAAGGTACTCTCTGGTCGTTTCTAGATAATTTACGAACTGTTATCATTCTACTATAATCTTCAAATAAGATTCTTTTATTTATTAAACAATCGTTTATACGACGCATTACAAGATCTTCACGGGCACTTAAGATGAGGCGTGTATAGTGTTCCATTACATCCGACAATCAACTCTCGCTGTCTGAATGAACTGAGTAATTGAAGATCAAATTTACACTCTGGATTCTTATTTAGATTCTTAGTTATAAGTTTATTGGGTCTCTACCCTACAAAGGCAATAATCACACCAAGCAGCCAAAGTGAAAAAGCTGGCTACCGAAAAAAAAAGATTGAAAAAAAGTCAAACAAGCTAAAAACAAATATAACCAAGATTAGGCACAATAATAAAATATCAACCAAATAAAGGGTATAAAATCCAAACATAGCTATAACCAAAACTAGCGAGTAGAAGATGTGGGTACATAATGCAAGATATAAGATGATAAGAGGTATGCAACCAAATTATATGTGCAGCAGATGGATATTAAACCAAATCAAAACAACACAGAGACCAAACCTAGCAACGGAAATGGGATATCATATTACGAAAACAAGAAAGAACTAATCACCAAAACTCGAAGAACAGCAAGGTAACCAAAAAACATCAGTGGGTATCGAACAGAGAATGAAATAAATATATAAAGCTAGCGAGTACAGTAATTACCGAAAAATGATAAGAAAAGCCAACCAGAAATCAAACCAAAAATCCTCGTCGAAAGACGCGGTAAGTTACTAGATGTAAGTGTCGAACTCGGCCGAAACAACAATCCCCCCCCCCCCCCTTCCCCCCAAGGCATGAACAAACACTGAGAGATGAACAGTCTTGATCATCAAAGCTGCAGTGTCAGAATGGCACCACCCGATGAGCGTGTTGTCTCAACCCATCAGCCGCAACGCCATCGACGCGCCATTATTTGATCCTGTGCAGAAGTTAAGATCTTGCTATTATCGCGCCACACATTACACAAAGTTCAGACAGAAACTGTTTCCTAAAGCAAGACAAAGGTAGAGCCACCAAACCTATCTGAGCAACGAGAGGACCGCCTTCTTGCTAACGAATGAAAGCCAGCATAATCGCCTTTGTAAACAGGCTGACAATGAAAACCAGGAGTGAATGCCCCGGAGGGTCTGGGCATGGTGACCTAACCAACGGCCTCTTCAACATCGCGGCGGACAATCAAACGTGAGTGGATCAAATCTCTTGAAGGCGCTAGACTCCCTGAATGACGCGCAGAATCACCATTCATGCCTGTGTCGTAAGTTCAAACGTCTACTACGCAGACCAGCAAATGATTGCTGCATTGCGCAAATTTCTCCGTCGGGATTCAGTGCGCCGACTGGCAATCAGCTAGGGTTGAGGTGCAAAGACCAAGGTCAATCGACGGCGACAGATGTAACAGACAGGGTCGCGCAGAGCGGACTCAAGAAATCGCCGACACCAGATACGTGCAGTAGAAATGCAAGTCCACACGTAGGCAGTGTACATCGGTTGCTTTGGATGTGATGGGCATGGGTTGTGCTTATTGTTGTGTGTGTGGAAGAAAGAAGAACGGGAACAGAGGACGTGGGCGGGCGACTGTTTATATAGCGGGTGTGTGGTAGGACATGGAAATGAACTAGGCGGGGGTTGGGAGTAACTTAACCTAACATGAAGATTATCAAACCTTAAAGTGTTGTACCATGATTGGGGTGTTTTGACGCTGCGAGACTACAGGAATGATTTAGGGACGGTTAGTTGAAACTTATGATACGATAGTAAATTAGAAGATATTTACCCAAAAGTATGAGAGGGGTATGAGAGGAGTATTGGCCGTGGAGGCAACTGCAGCTGTTGGGGTAGACTGAATGAGTTCAGAGAGCGTATGCAGAGTGCTCTGCTCACAGACTTCGTTCTGCCAATTTGCTATTGTGCGCTGAATTGATTGCGCAATTCAAGGAATGCATTAGAAATACAGCACTATATGATATTGTCAGCTTTTGCCAGATTTATTCTATAGGCAGTGAGTACAGTATTGAATCAGATAATCAATTATTTTTATCTACGCTGTAGCTGTGAGTATGTCCGGCTTCCTGCTTACTTGAATCAGTAATTCTGGTATAAAAATTTCATTCATTGGGTACATAACAAGGACTGAACGCATTGTCATTTATTTTTATTTTTATTTAGTATTTATAAATTTTTTTATAAGAATGACTAACGAAATCTACAAATACAATTCTGGCCCTAGTCTTAACCATTGAACATGCTTCCATATCTGAAAATCAAAGCAAAAGTAATCTCTTTATCATTTTAGAATTAATAAAACTAGATTTATAATTTATAACTTTAAACAAACTGATTATATTATTGTTTGATAACTCTCGCAATGTGTTGCTGTACAAATGCCGTCGGCTCATAAGGATATTGCGAAATTCGCCCAGAATAGTAATAAAATCTCACTTGGTGGTGATTAAGTCTCAGTAATGCTCACAATAAGCAATTTATTGTAGACTGATAATTTCAATATAAGACTTACACAGTATGTAGCCTAGAGAATTATAGACAGGAAGACTATGTTCGAGACAGCTCTTAGATATTGAGCTCTTTGCCTGGATATCGTTAGCGACGGCTTTCTTAACAACAGTTTTACGTTCCAGCGCTTCGAGAAGTAGGATATATAATAGGACCACCTTGAGAGATTTTAGGTGATAATTTGACTGCAGATGTTCACTCTAAGTATTTTATGTTCGCTATTGCAGAAAAGGAGATCGAATATTCAGGATCAAGTATTTATTAAATTGTAATAACGGATAAGATATTTCTTCAATCTAAAGAGGCAATTGGCGACGGCTGTAAGAAGAGGATGTCAGAATTTCCGAAAACAGAACGGAAAGAAGACCCCAGATTTTCTGTCATTAAACTTTGACAAGAGGATGTAGAGTACGGAATAGATAAAAGGACCCATATCGGAAAGAGCAAGGAATTTGAAATGTGGAGTGACTTGGCGCAAAGTGTATCCGGTGGATGTGAAGAAGCTTACCAAGGGAGTCGCCAGTATTCCGGACAAAAAATCATTTTGTATCAATTAGATATCTTGGGGTGTAATTCTTTGGAGAAAAAGTATTCAGATGAGTTCTGAGCAAGCGACAGATAGTTGTTGATGAGACAACGCAAGGTAGGAGTTTTGGTAGTAATCTTGACGGAGAATTCATCCCGCACGTATGCAAATGAAGAGACGAGGATAATTTTTTCCGCAGTCAAGTGATTGAAATCAGGCAAAAGAAGAAATATGTTGTATAGCAATGCAGAGAACATGAGGTATCTTGGAATGTGATTTGGTACTAGCATTAGTTGTAGTAGCACTTTAAATGATAAGCGGTTGAATACAATAGCAGACTCTTATTTTTAATTAACAGAACAAATCACTTTTCTATGCTGGTTTGCAATTCTTATCCGGATCACGTAAGTCTGAGTGTGTTTGGTATTGAGAAAAAGCAGTGAGTGCAGGGTAATCAGTCAATGGCGGCAGTTTCTTTCCGGCGAAGCGGTCGAACAGTCCGGTGTTTGCGAGCACTGGTAATTAATGCGTTGCTGATAGTTGATATCATTGGCAACTGTATAATTAAGAATGTAGAGAAGTTGTATGATAGGATTGTACTTAATTGATTATATTATACATTGAGAGTGATTTTATATTTATTGAAGTGGGATTGGTCAACGAAATGCTAATGAGCATCAAATCAGACTTCCCGGTGCTCTTAGTTTTGCAGATAGTCAATTAAATACGCAGATCAAATGCCGAGAAGCAAGAAAAAGAATACTTTACTGAGAAGAATGTCATCAATCTGAGCTGAGCTGAGTAAAAGCACAACTCTGCCAAAAATAAGTCGCTGAGATGCCGCACAAAAGAAGTATTTCCTCAATTTTATTTATTTATTTATTTATTTATTTACTATTTATAAGTCAGATCGACAAGCGAGAAATAAACTACAAACAGCCTTACTTTAAAACAGTAAATAATAAAACAGACCTTGTTTTTATGCATTACAAAACTCCAAAGAGAATGCTGCTGCCTCGATCAAGACGACCACGGATACGTCACGGATACGTCACTCGGTTTACAATTGTAATCTACTGGCTGAAAGTGCACAGCTTGGTCCTCGAAGTCTCGAAGTAATAATTAACAACTTTATAATAAATGAAGCTACTACAGAAACAAGCGATAACAGATAAACAACAAACCAACCCAGTGAAGATTATTGACTTCATTTGCAAATATTTGAGCAATGCTCGAGTTGGCTATCATTCTACTAATGACCAATAAATTACTAAATAAACAATAATAATATAATAAGCAATGAGTAAAGCGGATAGGCGGCAGAAGGTTACTCCACATTTCCTCGAGCGGCTACCCCACAAACAAGCGAATGTAACTCCGCCAATAGTTTTAGAAAGTTGTAAACATTGAATTATTATGATAGGAAAATGATGTAAATAAAAAATTGAATTGAGTATGTGCTGTATGTATTAGCTATGTTAATCTAAAGGAACAAGTAAACCATCCTCAGTGACTCTCAAATTTCCACCCGCCAAATCGGCAGCCTTCTGGGCTTCTGCTATGCGGACGCCCATAGACTCTTCCTCAGTGATTAGAACAAAGTCATGCTGAAGAAGAGTAAGATCAGGCGAGAGGCCATGTTTTTCAGCGAGGCCGGGGACGTCGGAGACCTTTTTGAGGGAGATGATGAGACTCTCTTTGACGCCAAAGACAGCGTCGGATGTTTCGTAGGGGTCTCCACGGAGGTATAGGGCACTATTATACTGTAAGTAAATACATAAAGTAGTAGTAGTAGAGAACATACGTGATAAGGCGGTCGTAGCCAGGCTTCTTGAACATGAAGTGCATGTGACTAGGACGGTAAGGGTGTCTGTCAAGCTTGATCAATAGCTTTCCAACGGGACCATCGTGAGGAATGGGATACGGGACAGGGACGATGGCCTTGAAGTAGAGCATTCCCTCGTCGTCACTAACAACAACAGCACGTCCATCGGGCTTTGTGCGGTCAGCATACTGGACGTCGTAGAAACCCTTGGAATCAGTCTCCCAGACATCGACCTCGACGTTTGCGAGGGGATTTCCCTTGGAATCCTTGATGGAGCACAAGCCAAAGAGGGCGATTCCATCGGGGTCGTGGGAGATAGTGTCGCCCTGTTCGATATGCTCAGCATCAAGAGTGTGGAATGGTCCGAGGACGGTTCCTTCAGTCGCAGAAGGAAGCTTAGGATGATTGATGGCGTCAACCAGAAGAGACAGTCCGAGAATATCAGAGAGCAAGACGAACTCGTGTCTGACCTCTGTGCTGATCTTGCCAACGCCAACCAGGAAAGCAATAGCGGCCTCCCATTCCTCTGTGCTGAGTCTTGTTTCTCTGGCAAAGTCGTGAAGATGGGTTGCGAGGGTGTTGATGAGGAACTTGAGTCTTGGGTTATCGCACTTTGAGTTGATGATGTGGACGTTCTCAGTGATGTTTTCGATCGTGAGATCTTTCATTGGCGGGAGATCTGGAGCGACGTGCTGCATTTTGATATTTATACTGATACTAATGATATAATGATATAATAGTATAGTATAGTAAAGAAGTAGAAAAGCAGAGTGGTGATGGAGTAGTGAAGCAGAGTTAAGGGGAGTAGAGAGCGCACAGTATTTCAACTAAGGCGGCTACCCCACCGGCTCAGGTCTCTGCCGCCGCCCCGCAACGCCCTTCGCCGCGCCATTATAAACTAGCACTCCCGCACTTAGCACTCACGCCATTGCAACACAAAACCCCAACAGACACGCGATGCAGTCCTTTGTTTACACCGCCAACCCAGCACGCGTCATCTTTGGCAGCGGGGCGATTCAACGCGTCCCCGAGGAGATTGCCAGACTGGGATTGTCGCGTCCGTTGCTACTCTGCACTCCGTTCCAGACAGCGCAGGCAAACCGAATCAAAACAATTCTCAATGACAACATCGCTGGAATTTTCCCCGAGGCAACCATGCACACTCCGACCGATATCACTGAAAAGGCAGTCGCTGAGGCACTCGCATCCAAGTGCGACATCGTCATCTCAATCGGCGGTGGCAGCACAATTGGTTTGGGAAAAGCCATCAGCGTCAGAACTGGAATTTACCATCTTACGATCCCGACTACGTATGCTGGCAGCGAAGTCACTCCAATCCTTGGAGAAACCGAGAAGGGACGCAAGACTACGCGCTCCGATCCAAAGATCCTCCCCGGAACTGTCATCTACGACGTCGATCTCACGATGACCTTGCCAGTCGGACTCAGTGCGACCAGCGGAGTCAACGCCATCGCTCACGCTGTCGAAGCACTCTACGCACAGAACGGAAATCCCGTCATTGACCTTCTCGCCTCCGAAGGCATCAAAGCCCTTGCTGAGTCCCTACCCGTCATAGTCAACGACTCGCAGAACAAGGAAGCGCGTCTCAAAGCCCAGTACGGCGCCTGGCTCTGCGGAACCTGTCTCGGATCCGTTGGCATGTCTCTTCATCACAAGCTCTGCCACACTCTGGGAGGAACATTCAACCTTCCCCACGCAGAGACACACACGATCGTCCTTCCCCACGCTTTGGCTTACAATGCGCCTAAGATCCCTAAGGCATTGAAGCTCCTTGCAGACGCGCTTCCTGAAAGCGACGGTGACGCTATCAAAGGTCTCAATGCCCTTTGCAGCAAAATCGGAGTCCCAAGAGGTCTCAAGTCCTTTGGCATGAAAGAAGAAGACATCAGCAAGGCCGCTGATATCGCTGTTTCAAACCCATACTGGAACCCTCGTGAAGTCGAGCGCACTGCTATTGAGGAATTGATCAGACGTGCTTGGGCTGGTGAAGATGCCAGAGCTGATTTATAATTACATTAGATCATTCAATATCTAGCTGATTTATAATTACATTAGATCATTCAATATATCTATTTTTCTACATTTACTATACTATACTATTCTGCTCTCTACTATTGCACTACACTGCTCTATCTCCATTTGTCACTCAGCTGGAAGCTCGGATCTGGGTCAGGGTCTAACTTCCCACCAAGCAACCGTAAATACCTACACTATTTACTCTTACACTTTATTATAGTATATTATTATATATTATTATATTGTATTTATTATACTCAATTAATAGTAACTATTGCATTCCATTCTATGTATTCTACGATATCGCATTATCATTGTACTGCTGTTACTGAAAGTTATCGCCGCACACCCCGCGGCAACTCGGATGCCAGGGTGCCCGGATGCATATTATCCGCAAATATACTTAATTTCACCCCACCTAACGCTAAATACATTATCCGCCGTTCTCTCTCTTTCTTCAATTGAGCGTGGATCATTTACATACTGACTATGCTACTTGTTAACTAAGCAATTATAATCAATCTTAGAAATTACTTTGCAATATCAATTACTATAGTATCTTATAACTTTAAAATTTTATGTAACTTATTCTAATTACATTCTAATCGCACACAAATCAGGCGACACCTCAAAAGGAGCAGCAACCTTATCCTTTATATCCTCCGCAGTCAATCCCTCTGCAACCTCAATCAATGTCAATCCCTTCTCCGCATCAACATCAAACACAGCAAGATCAGTGATAATCCTCGAAACACACTTTGGTCCCGTCAATGGGAACTGGCATTGCTTCAAAATCTTGGGACGTCCCTTCTTATCAACCAAATCCATCACCACAACAACCCGCGTACGTTGAGGATACGCAACAAGATCCATAGCTCCGCCCATACCCTTCACCATTCCAGGAAGTGCCCAGTTAGCAAGATCTCCGTACTGAGAAACCTGCATAGCACCGAGAATAGTAAGATTGATTCTTCCGGATCGAATCATCGCAAAAGATTCGTCCGATCCAAAGAATGATCCACCTGGCTTCACAGTAACAGTCTCTTTGCCTGCGTTGATGAGATCAGGATCCTCTTCGCCAGCCTTAGGATATGGACCAAGACCAAGAATACCATTCTCAGACTGCAGAGTAACAGAGATCTCATCACTCAAAAAGTTAGGAGCGAGAGTAGGCATTCCAATTCCAAGGTTAGCGTAATCTCCATCCTTGAACTCCAACGCGGCACGACGGACAATTCTCTCTCGACGAGCATCAGCAGAGTTAGGATCAACTGCAATAGCACTTTCAGTCGACGCAGCCTCCTCCTTCTGCACAGTCAAAATCTCAATCTTCTTCTCGGAAGTAGATTGCACAACTTTGCTCACGTAAATACCCGGCAGATGCACATCATCAGGCTTGATCTCGCCTGGCTCTACAATATTCTCAGCTTCGACAATAGTGTACTTTGCAGCTCTTCCGAAAGTGCTGTTAAAGTTCCGCGATGCCATGCGGAAGTAACAGTTTCCCATAGTATCAGCTTTATACGCCTTGACAAACGCAACATCGCCAAAAATACTACGCTCCATCAAAAAGTTCCGTCCATCAAACTCACGAACCTCACGCGGGTTTGACATCTTCACCACTTTTCCCTCAGCACCGTAACGCACCGGAAGCTCACCGGTCTGAACCCAGGTTCCAAAACCGGCTGGAACAAAGATCGCAGGAATTCCAGCTCCACCGGCGCGACATCTTTCTGCTAGGGTTCCTTGCGGCGTAAGCTCAAGGTCAATCTGTCCAGTAAGATACAACTTCTCAAAGACTTTATTGCCTCCAATATAAGACGCAATCATCTTTGAAATTTGGCCTGATTCGAGTAGTTTTGAGAGTCCCGAGTTGGCTGTTCCGGCGTTGTTCGAGACGGCGGTGATGTTTGTAATATATGGCATATCCTTAACCGCATCAATTAGCGTGTCTACAAACACTATTAGTACTTATATGCTGTTACAAATATAAAAAAAAAACATACCTGGAACACCAGATAATCCAAATCCACCACACAATAAAGTAATATCGCCACTGACATCTTTCAGCGCGTCGTGAGGAGTCGAAACCTTTGACTTTGGCTCATGGGCAGTCGCAAACGACCGACGAAGAACATAAACAACTGTTTTCTGCTGCGATCTGAAGAGAGACGTCAATTGCGCAGTAGCGCGTAGTTTTGAGGAAACAGCCATTCTTCTATTGACTGTATAGTGAAGCCTGCACTGACACTGGGGAAAATGGAAGAAAACTGGCAAGAAGATTGCCTTTAAAGTGTTCTGGACGCTCCCACTCAGACAAGATTTAAGATTCCGAGCGCATATTTAAGGGTTCGGGTTGTCAGTTAGCCGAGCCGCACTCTGCACAACGATACACAATTCTTTGCAGTGATTATAGTGATTAGATATTAGTGATTAGTGATAGTTAGTGATAGTTAGTGATAGTTAATGAGAATAGTGATGATCAGTGAAGGACAATAGTGAGTGCAGCAACAATGAGTGCAACAAAGGAAGAGAATAATACTCGGATGAGCGGGGTCGGATCCAACAATGGCTAATCTTTGTGCAGCGGCTGTTTCTTTCTCCGCTCCCCCACATATTTACTAACTCTTACCTACTATGTTATGTAATAATTATTATGTAAGATATATTATGTAATAATACTATCTAAACTATACAGCTAAACTCGTCTGTCCCTGTACACTTTCGAGATCTCGCGTCTCATCAACTGAATCGGTGCTCTTTGATACGTGAAAAACTCAAACTGCATCTTACCCTGTTCGGGAAGTACCTGAAGTCCGTCGACCAACACCCATCCACGGTCGTCTAGTTGCCGGATTTGCCTGGCTAGTGGTGTGTCGAGTGGATTGTAACTCAGCTGTATTCATTAGTGACTATACTCTCATAATAGTGGAACAAACAACTAACCTCAATAACAACACCTCCGGTGTCGCTTGACAACCACTCCTCCGGAATACTCGTGTCAACAGAACACTCGCCGCTCTCGGTCGTCCCTGTCGCTACACACGACACAACTATCGTCGGATAATCAAACTCTTCCTTAGGCCAACTATCCTCTTTGCTCTCAATTATAGTAAACTTGGCCGCTTCTTTCCCTGCCTCGCGGTTCTTGTCCACATCAAGTTCCTCCTCTTGCTCGCATTCGTCTTCATCACTATACACGTAATCCTGAAACCGCGCAACAAGTGACTCCGCACTCGCTTTCGTCCGGTTATGTATACAAATCCTTCGCACTCCAAGTCTGATAAGCGCATACGCCGTCGCCTGTGCCATTCCTCCCGCTCCAAGAATCAATGCCGTAGTCCGTCGCCGGACTGCGTTGATAGGCGATAATCCTGACCGCACACAGTTGTAGATCCCAATCCAGTCTGTATTTGCTCCAAACAACGCGACACACGGTCCGGCGCGACTACTTCCTGACCGCAGTGAACTGAGATCCCGTGAGCGTAGTGGAATAAGTGTATTAACAGCCCCGATAGCACGCGCTTCCGGACTTGAATAATCCACCATCGACAACACATCGCTTTTAAACGGAGCAGTGATACTAGCCCCGCCAAAATGCGGATCTTTCAGGAATTTCTTCAATTTGTCAAGTGTAGTTTGCTGGTAGTACACGTAGTTATGTGGCATCCCGTGGTATTTAAACGCAGCATTATGCATAGCAGGTGACAAACTCGTCGCAACTGCTCTTCCGTAAATCCCAAAAAACATCGGATCAAGTGTAAACGACGAAAACAGCGCATTGATACTAGCCTGTGTAGTCAACAACGTCGACGGAGCGGAATATGTAGTAACAAGATCACTTGAAACTGGACTCAAAATGGAATTAAAACACCGCGAAAACTTGCCATATGGACCAGTGTAGTATGCAATTATCGGGATATTAATATCGCTCGATCGCATCCTATTTATGAAATTCCGCGGAGCAAAATTGTCCACAGAGGTAGTAGCTTCCTCGCATAGACGCACCATATCAAGACCAAGCCACTCTGCTCGTTGAACAATCTTCTTCCTACTATCATCCCATCCGTTGGTATTTGCGACAAACTGCACATGACCAATAAGTCTTGTAGCTCCTCTGTTTGCCACAAGCAGCCTTATGGCGTTATCATCGCAAGACATACTAACAGTAATAAACTCTGGTGAAAGACGAAGACAATGATGCAACACGTCAAGATATTGCTCTCCTTCCAAGATGACATGTATTATAATAGGAATATTCATTGACCTTCGCATCCTGTAAAACTGCCGGGTAATATGATCAGCTTCTGCGTGTGTAAACTTTGAACCAGGTATTTCAACAACGAGTTCGACGGCGTCAGCAGTCACGTCGATATTCCTGACTTCTGTCCAGAAATTTTCAGAGATCGTGATGGGGATCGTCAAAGAGTATGTAAACGGCCGGTCTTCAACCGGCGTGAGAAACGGGCTGCAGCTTTTCACTTGTCCTGGCGTGCGCTGGCTTTTCTTGAACGACGAGAGAAGATGCAGAAAATCAAGCTCAAGCTGCTTTAATGCGAGTACTCTTGGAGAATAAGTTCCAGACATGTGCTGACGCAAAACCGTCTGCTCCAGATTCGACAGATTATGAAATTCGTAATTCGAAAGCGACCTCAAAACAGGCGCAGTGAGCTTGATCAGCGCTGTTATCTTATCCACACTCGGAAGTGCAAGATAGTGCTGCAGACTGTCGACGTCTCTGGTGACGTAGATGACCGGATGAGACTCAGAGTACTTTAACAACAGCGCCTGTCCAGATGCTTCAACAGCGCCTGGTCCACAGACGATAACAGCTGATGTCGGATTATCGAGTAGCATTGAGCTAAGCAGACGCATTTCTTCTTTTTTGTACTCTGCGATTCCCTTCAATGACTTGAACTTCGCTCGTGATAGTCCGGTCGAGTCATAAAAGTGGCGATCGGCGTCGAGCAGTCTGAATCCAAGCGCACTCGCGCCCATCACAGCGAGTGTTGACAGTCCCGAACCACGTATTCCAACAAGAACAATAGAGGCATCTGCACTGAACCGGCGCGGCTTCGAAGCCGCTGCTGAAGAAGGAAGAACCGGAGTCAGTGAGCCAGACGGAGTTGAGATTGGAGTGTTTGACTTTGATTGCCGCGACGAGACGTGATCTATCGCGACCGAAAGACTTTTACGATCGTGGCGATGCGCAATGTCCACTGACATTCTGAGTCTTTATAGCGATTTGTAGTGATGATAGTGCAGTTATAGTGACAATAGAGAAGATAGAGATTGTTAACTAGAATATGAATAGAGAAGTTGATCAAAACAGTATGAACAAAGTCCCAAACCATTGATTAAAGTTGCGGAGTTTATCTTATCCGCTCACTTACCCCACAATATATAATTATTAAGCTATTATGTAGACATTACGTAATAATGACAATATAGTTACTTGGATAAGATAGCGATAAACGGATAGCTGGCACTATTTACACTCACTACACTACAAAATACTATAACTGACATAACGATAGTAATAATAATCATTATAATACACTACAGTTCACTGATACGATTCAACAAAACCTGTTGGGTGTGCTCGATCTTGAAATCCTCAATAGGAATTCCAGTCCACAAGCTCTGCTGCGCAACACCCTGATAAGTCATCGGGTCAACACCGTTGATCATCTTCCATCCTAGGTCTTTGGCGTAGTTGTAGAACATCGTCGCCGGGTTCGGGTGGTAGCACATCTCGAGCACGTAGCCCTTCTCTGGCCGCTCCATCAGCTCTGATCTGATATCTGCCATCAGGATCTCCTCGGGGAGTGTGGGAACTCTGTCAGGCACAGCACCAATAATTATAACAGGCGTCTCCAACTTCTCAGCTTCCTCAACAGTCGGCACAAACTTGAGATCAATGCCCTTGACGGTATTGTACAGGTACTTCATCAGGTCCTCGGCCTCGTCAGCGTCGCGGTTGAGCAGGTAGATTGTGCTCACTCCAAACCACTTCCACAACGCGTACACACAGCTCCGCGCAGCACCACCACAGCCTACAACCATTCCAGGCTTTCCAGTCGTGTACTTTAGAATATCAGGGAAAGCTAGCATGAACGAGTCGCGCACACCGAAGCAGTCAGTATTTGTGCCCACGAGCTTGACCTTGCCGGTCTCGGGGTCTTTCCGCTTAAAAACAGTGTTGATAGCGCCAATCTCCTGGCCTTCCTCGGTGAGCTCATCGACCTTCTCGCAGAACGAGATCTTGTGTGGCATCGTCACCGCAGAGCCAATGCAGTCGTCCGACTTGAGCTTCTCGACCAGATCCTCCACGTTCTTTGATTCAAGCAGGCTGTATGACCAAGGAATGCCCATATCTGCAAAGAGTGTGTTGTGCAGCAGAGGAGCCATTGAGTGGGAGATCGGGTATCCGAGGAGGTAAGTCTGCTTAGGGACCTTGAGCTCGGCGGGGTCAATAACTGGCGACGTCATGATCTGCGTTCTTAGTATTGATACTATATTAGATACTAAAACTAAAACATACTTGCAGTGATAATAGTGACAAACAGCAATTGAGCACAGATCAACAAGCTGATAGAAGGAAAACAGAGAGTAGTTATACCGACAATGGACGGCGACCGCGCTTCCGAACGGAGTAAATCTCTTCCATTTGCTTGCAGATCTTTATGCCCTTGCCCTGAAAATTGCTGTGTAACCCCCGCAGATTTGCTCGAATGTGGAGAAGTACGGAGTAGAGTCGTTGTAAAGATATTGATTGTAAATACAGTGATTATATGTTATCAATGTTGTCGCTGTAGTGTCACTGTAGATTAGTGACACTACAGTGACACTACAGTGATGCACAGTGATCGGGTCACTAACTACAGCGACACAGCGACACAGCGACACAGCAACAACATATTAATCTACACTCTCCACCACTTCAGCTACCCAAAAACCTCTCTAGCAACAACAATATCCTGTCCACTCACTAATCCACTCACCATACTCCGCCTGCTGGTAGCTGCCACTTTCTGACTAATTCATCGCTAATCTGTCTGCTACAAACACGGTAACCACCGGTGAAGATCTCTTCCCCCCTCTTAGTTCCTCTCACACTGCGGTTGCTCGGGTCTTTGTCATCTCTACCGATATCATTACATCATACAATGACAATAGCTGGTAGTTACATCTTAAACACGTATCCAAACACGTAAACACGTGATACTAACGCGTAATCTCCTATTAGCTTAGCTAAGTAATATATAGTATACACTAACGTCCATGCATCGATGACAACAACGAGTCCGGCGTCCAGCTGTCGTCAACCAGCAACACACCCTCGGAATGACACAGCAGATTCAGCAGACTCTTCTCGACTCCACTTCGCGCCTCCACACTCAGTGACCGCACCACGTTAGTCAGATTCAATATGTAGTCAACAGTGCCTTGGCCCCCAGACTGGATCTCAATCACAGACCTAATCAACACGTCCTGCAACTCATACACTGAACTCGTCCACGTCTCAATCGTTTTCATCAGATTATCGTCTAGCACCCTCAACTTCTGCAGCGAAACATTGTTCTCACCAGAACCATCCTCGTTCTCACTGAATGCAGAAAGCGACTCTTGCACTAATATACAAATCGAAAACAAACTCACAAGTCTCGCGTAATCTTCGTCCGACGCAACAACATCAAACCTGCTCTCTTCCTCCTCCGCAACCAGAAAACTATCCCGTAAATTCAATATAGCCTGGTAAATAAACGGAAACGACAGCATATTCTGAATCCGAAGAGTTCCCATAAACGTCCGCATGTCTTGCACAAACGATAGTAACCACAACGATCGAATCTTCTGTACATCTATCCCTGATCGTTGCACCACTTCCTGTGACGACGACTGCGCTATTTCCCCTAAATGATTCGTGGAATTAAACCATGACGGCTTTTCCATCAACGACACTCTAGTCACTATTAGTAATTTCCTAATCATAATAGAAACAAACATACAGATAAACCACAAGCGCAAGCCGCCAATTACCGCTTAATCTCTCAATGCCACCTTTGGCCTCAATCATAGCCTGTAACCCATTCCTGTGAACCGTCCATTCTTCATCCGTGCCCCAGTATCTCTGTACATCATTAGTCTCCGTCTGTATCCTTTCTAATCGCACCCACCTCAAATGTAAGCAGCCGAACAACCGCAGCAAACGCATCATCACTCAATCCCATCTCCGAACTAGCCTGCCAATCATTCACAATCTGAACCGCCTCATATTTATACCTCAGCGCATCAGCTGAATATGTCCCTCGTCCTGGCGACGTGCCTGTATATAAATGTCCTAAATGCGCAGCTGAATGCGCTAACACTGTATAAAACGACGACGGATTCGACAAATCTAGTGGGAACCACACATCTCTCATCGGATTGAAATTAAACCCGACATTAATATTATCATACATCATCGCTGCGTGTGTACATATCCCTATCATCTCGTCAGCTTGCCTCTCTAAAGCTGTGCAAATTAATCATGGCACAAACAGTGGTGTAGCAGCTTCTGGTGCTGGCTCGTAAGCTGAATCGGACAGGACTGGAACGGATCTGGTCTTGAAGGAGCAAGCACACTATCAAATCCATGCATAGCCGGAGAGGCAACCATATTCTCTGTATCTCATATTAGCAGATCATCACAACAAGCAACACACTACACTTCACACTTCACACACCTTCTACCTCCACAGCCTTATCCTCCTTATCCTCCTTATCTTCCTCCACTGCAACAATCCTCGCCTGAGGCGCAATCCTCCTCACACTCTGCTTCTCTACCTTCTCTCGTCGTTTATTTTGATTCTTCTTATGTCTCTCCCGCCAATGTTCCCTCATCGCATGGCTTCGCGCGCCAGCAAGATCAGTTTCGTGCACAAACGCAAACCGCGTCGTCGTCGTCGAGTCTCGCGATTCGGCCATCTCTGTTGTATTTCTCTATGTTCTGAGCAGTCTTTTTTTATTCTCGATTCTCTGCTTCACAGCATCATTCGCTCTTTTCGTCGCTGTACTCGTCCACTCTCGCAATGAATCACAGCACTAGAAAACCTGATCCCAAACTTCGAACAACCAACACCTTTTTGATCCAAATCTTCTCTGATTCTCCAATCTTATCACTGCAAATAATCGAAACAAAAAAAAACCACAGAACATGCAAAAAAACTCACAAAAATCCGCGAATATCAGTGTTTGATCTCTTAGTCACCAGTCTCAAGTGATCCATCCTGTTCAACTGAACTCTGCTCAAATAGATTAAACCCTACGCTTTCTTCCCTCAACCCGACCTCGGTCCACCTTCACCGCAATTACTCCAGCTTATTCATCACTTCTGTAAACTATTGGAAGACAGCAACTCAAAAAAATATAAAAAAACTAGGACACCTACGATTCCAGCGTGGTCTCCCACCGCAGTACTAAGTAGGCCTAAAGGAGCTTAACTAGAGTTGATCGAACGGGAAACGGTGCTTTTTCCTTAGTATGGTCCTAGCTATATAAAGCAAATTAGGGCACAGTATAATTTTAACATAAGGTCACAACATTGCGCGTTTACGGTTTAATCTTCCCATACGATTTATACATTTGCGTAGTTTTGATGATGTAGATTTTATTGATGCTTAGT
The DNA here is from genome assembly GCA_030572775.1 of [Lipomyces] yamanashiensis. Taxonomy (NCBI): domain Eukaryota; kingdom Fungi; phylum Ascomycota; class Lipomycetes; order Lipomycetales; family Lipomycetaceae; genus Myxozyma; species [Lipomyces] yamanashiensis. The sequence continues at coordinate 21,647 of JAJMBS010000058.1, forward strand.
ACAAGACATATCATTGATGTATCTTGTACAACCAACCAACAACCAATTACTACTTAGTTGTTGCTGTTGTTGTAGATTTTATTGACGCTAAGTAGTACAAGATATATCAAATTACATAAATCCTAACTCATCATATACCAATTACTGGATTCCTTTAATACCAGCCATCATTCTTCGATGTAAAACATAAATTCATACAAGCGTCAATAAAATCTACTATACATGAGCAATTTTGGTGATGAGAATACTTACAGTACGCTACGCGTTGTTCTCTCTGCCTCAACTACTTCGGCTCGTCATGACTCTCTACAATTTCTACAGCTTCCTTTTACAATAGCATCTGTTAATATGATGAATAATATACATTTCTGTTTGTAAATCCAACTATCCAACCAAACCTGTCCAAACTGTACAAACTGTTCTCAACTCTTCTCTGATCTCTTTCCTTCCTCGACTGGTATCTGTTTTTTTTTTCTTTTTGGATTTTAACGACATCCAATCAAACAAAAGTCTGACGGTGCTAGGGTCGGTAGAATGTTTTATACATACTCAGCAGCTGATAACCGAGTTATGTGGGATTGACGCAAAGCGAGACCCGCACTGTGTATTGCGCCTTACCCACTAAGAACCGACTCTCTCGGACAGCTAGAGCCTGCACGATCCATGTACAGAGGCTTTGCTATCCTGATGTTGAGTGATTTGGTGTGCCCGTCTAAGAGCACACCGGATGTCATTGCATTTGCCCTTCAGGCCCGATCCTCTACGATCATTGTGTACTTGCGCGCACTCACAACCTCAGATCAAGAAGCCGCTGGTCTCGGATCCTCCTCCACGTTTTGCCCACACATGGCGCTCTGACCCTGCCGCATTTCTGCTCAAGGCCGCTTAACTCAGAGAAGCAAATGACATCCAAACCCACGACACGAGAAACCTAGCTGAAGAGATCTCGCCGGACTGACTGCCTGACCAACTGCATCCATCCACTGACTTAAGATGCGTTAGCAGTCTGTGCAGAGGGATCGAGCCGGCGGATTTGAGTACTTCTGTACTCGCTCGATATCTGTGCTGCAGAAACAAGTCGACTGACTACTAGATATCTGGCTGCCGACGATGTTCATGACGAACGTTCATTGTCCCAAACAAGTTGCTCGAGATCCTGCCCACCCAAAGACAAACAACTCTGCGTCCAGCGAAATGCTCGTAAGAGAGTACCGATTTTGATGTTTCCACTTGCTCAGACCCGAGTTATCCGTCCCGATCGGCATATAGCGCGGCAGTTCAGGATCACACAAGTCATGAGCTGGCGGTCAATACTCCTACCTAGCGTCGACATGATTTCATCACCAATCAAGAACCGCAAGAAGATAGATGGAGTGTGGCAGCAATACACATAGCTGGTATGCTAGATTATTGGATGTTAGTCTATGCTGTGATGCACGCCGTCGTTCCCCTTACTGTCTATAGTTCTGTAACTGTCATGCTGCGATAGCACCAGACCCGCATCCCGGTCGAATCCAGCAGAACACCACATTGCACACAGACAGACACCATTTGACTGTTTGTACTATGCACACTGAGTTGCGATCCAGAGATCAAAGTCGCCTAGAGAACATTCATTGTGCGGGCAAGCGAATCGATCGGCGCTCTTAGCTCGGTCTCTGTTGTCGAATCCGATATCGTCATACCTAGACAAAAAAAGTTGGGTTTCATTTACTCTAACGCCTGAGCCTGTAATGATGCGGTGCGTGGATCTCGCCATCACAAGCCACATGAGCGAAGAGGTTGCGCCTTCAAAAGACGCGGAGGAGTATTTGTGAGCAAGTGTTTTCGACGACAAATAGGACTGATGATGGATGGAGATGATGGGAGAGACTGAATTCCGGGATATTTCGATAGATTGAGTTTGCCATGAGAATGTACTTACATGTTTATTTGCATTCTGTCTAGCAGGCGCTGGAGGTGCTGGTAGGCGTTAACAATGTCGATCTCGAATTTTTGCGAAAATAGTTGAATATAATAAAAACGGTCTAGCTTAGCTTTGCACTCGAGACTCTGAAATGCAGCCGGCTGAGCTGAGTCTGAAGAGAGGAAAGAAGAGAGAGCGAGCAAACGGCCTTATGAAGGTGGGAGGTTCAGGGCTACGCGAGTGCAAACTGCCTGAACAAACAGTCTGTAAACAAAGCATGGCATACGTGTGAGTTATGCCGTAACCCTGGGTTGAATAACCCAATCAATACACTATTGAGTAGCTTGCTGTTTATTGCAATTGTCCACAGCTTTCCTATCTATCCGCTTGCCTGTTATTGTGTATTGTTCAGGTCAAGAGACTGCAGATTGGATTAACGTTCACAAAACGCTAAGACAATGATATGCATAGCTCATCCACGCCACACTGTGCACATTGGAGCCTATTATTAATCGCGTGCATAGCTCACCCGTCATTCTGCCCTTGGCATTTTTCACATTGATTAAGACACTGCTGCAGAATTCTGGTCCAAAGAAATAATTCTGATAAAAATTTTAATTGTCAATAAATATTAATACTTTTATTTCTCCTTCATTGATTACCGGCAAGTGTGACTGAAGTCTCGTTAGCGCACCTTCTATACTAATGTCTCCAACCGGTCAACCCTCTAGTTGAACATTCTTTCCTAGCAAAAAAAACATAAAGCAGCAACTAAAAAGACAACAAAAAAACTAGGACACCTACGATTCCAGCGTGGTCTCCCACCGCAGTACTAAGTAGGCCTAAAGGAGCTTAACTAGAGTTGATCGGACGGGAAACGGTGCTTTTTCCTTAGTATGGTCCTAGCTGGGAGATACGCCTTTTTGCTCCGTTTAATATGGCAGATTATCGCATAAGTGGCGCGCTGTGTCACATGTATGCCCGTTGCCATGGGAACTAGATCAATTGCGTGACTAGTCCCAAGTCAAGTCTCCTGTCGAGATAATTCTGGCGAACAGGCTCGAGCTTCATTAACGGATCACAAGAAGGAAGGTTGCAATACTGGATATGTGAATTTATGTTTTACATCGAAGAATGACGGCTGATCTTAAAGGAATCCAGTAATTGGTATATGATGAGTTAGGATTTATGTAATTTTGATATGTCTTGTACTACTTAGCGTCAATAAAATTTACAACAACAACAACAGCTGAAAAGAAATCGCCTGAAGAGATCATTAGAATTAGAAAGACGCCGGTTTAATTCCTACTATGTGATGAAGTTTGTATTAAGAGTTTTAGAGTATTTTTGTAGTTTTGGGACTTTTGTATTTGCACCATGTTGTAGATTTTATTGACACTAAGTAGTACAAGATGCATCAAACTTACATAAAGCCGTCTATAAAAATACAATCAATCATCAATCAAGCTCTTAAATTCAACTGTGGTGACGAATAATGCTTTATATGTACAACACATTTTTGCGCCACAAGTAGTCAAGGTTGTACTTTACTAACATTGACTGTCAACTCGTGTTATATATTCATTTCAATAATCTATTTTGTTCTCTTTATTTATTTGATATGTCACAAAGGAGGCTTGACCTTCTAGTGAAGAGGCTTCCAGGATAATCCCGGAAGAGGTTGATAAACCTAATATATGACTACAATAGTTGTATATCAGGATATAGTACAACAATAGTTATAGAGACCTCACATCAGACATCTTCCGTGAAGGGGCAATGCTATAAGCAACCCTGCTCTTTACAGTGATTATAGGCGACTGGCTCATATTGACTAAATCGCATCATATAGTAATATTTATACTGGTCGCAATCCCCTCTACTAGAGGAATAACAATTAAGAGCGTGCTTCTACTCATGTTATTATCTTCCTATTATTACTAGACAAATTATCATGACTGAGCCAAGCCTAGACTTACATGGTACTTCCTTATATGATGCAATATTTTTTTTGCGTGAAGCCATTTCCGTTCAGTAGTCTGTACATGCTCATCTCGTGTATTCATCAACTGCCTTGTAAGGAAATAGCAACCGCTGTATGCTCCGCGGATTATTGATACGACCTTGCACGAGCTACCGAATCAAATTTAGGGAATCAAAATAATATATTAACTATTTATAGCTTTTGGTTTATCTAGTACACATTTGGGATAAAAATCAGAGCATCAGTACCTCTCTTACTTAATAAAGCAGGAAGGAGGCGGCGACGATGAGGACAGCAAGCAAGGCCGAAGGAATGCGAACTGAGAAAGCTGCGTTGTCAGTAACCTGGGAAATAGCAGGAGTGGTGCTGCTAGAGCTGTAGTTTGATCCAGAGATGGTGGAAGCACATCCGTGGTCCTTGTAGAGGGTAGCGGTGTCAAGGACTGAACCGTTGGCCGATGAGATAAAGTCATGAGTAAGATGGGTGCAGTTGTGGAAAGTAAGACGACTCCATCCGTAAGTGCTGTTCTGAATGTAAGCCGAATAGTCGTTGAGAGGAAGAGTCCAAGCCGAAGTTCCGTGGTAATGTCCACCAAGACCGTTCAAAATGTACATAGGCGCAGAAGGGTTGTCAAGTCCGTTAGGGTCGGCAACACCGTTAGCAACTGGGTTGTTACGCTCATACATGTGGATATGTCCATAGAACACCATATCAACGTTGTACTTAAGGAGAAGAGGCTCAAATGCAAGTTTGCAGTTCCAGCAGATGGTGTTGGAAACGTTAGACGCAGAGGCATACCAAGGACGATGTCCGGAGACAATAATCCATGGAGTGAGAGTTCGGTCAACATTGGCAAGATCATTCTCGAGCCAGTCAATCTGCTCGTTCTCGTACGAACCGAATGGTCCAGAGTCCATACCCTCCGGACCGTTAACGTCATCTTCAGCAATAAGTCCGTTGCCAAGATCAGTCTCGGTGTCAATCATGACATAGTGAACCATTCCGTGGTCGAAAGAGTACCAGAAGTTGTCAACACCCCCTGACTCCTCACCAGGCATGGAGAAGCGGTTCTTGTAGTAGGTGAAGTTTCGCTGTCCTTCGGGGCAAATGCTGATGTTGTACTTTACACCGTCAAAGATAGTGCCACCCTCGTCACAATTGCTCTCATGGTTACCAGGAGCAACCATGTAAGGGCGGACGGAGGTGACAGGCTGCAGCTCATCAAAGTACTGATTGAGCAAGAAGTTGTACATCTCAATACCCTCATCAAGAGTGATGTTGAGGTAGCCGTTGAGAGTCTCACTAAGCCAAGAATCAGCGTAAGCGAGATCACCAGGGTGAACCAAAAGCTCGAACCCATCGCGGTACTCGGCAAGCGACTGCATGGTATTGCTCTGGTTAGCCTGGAAGGCACCAGTGGAAGCCTCACTCTCAACCGACTCTCCGTAAGGACCCATGACACCTGCAAGAAGTTAGCACGACGAGGAGGTAACCAGCAAATGAGAAGAATGGCATGCCCATATCAATAACTACAGCGGCAGTATAGGGGGTGTAATCTCCTTTGGGACGAGCAGTGGTGAAGGTGTAAGCGGGAAGCTCACTGCAGTTGACACAGTTGGTGTACGAGACAGTGTAGTAGTAGGTGGTATGGGCCTTCAATCCGTAAATGGTGACATGGTTCGACCAGGTAGGCGAGGTAGAGAAGGTCTCCGAGGTTCCGTAGGCCTCGGCAGACATATCCCAAACGCTCTCTCCATAGTAGACAGTAGGCTTCTCGATCTCAGAGTAGGTGTTCCAGGACACGGTCATACCAGTTGGGCCGGCATACGCGAGGCGATGCTGCAAAGGTTCCAGAGGATTCTCAGGAACTGCGCCGGGGAGGTTAATCTGGCCAAGAGCCGAGGCTGCAAGGCCAAGGGCAGCGACAAGAAAGGAGAAAGGTCTCATTGTAACGATGACGATGTTATAAGAGTCTGAACATTGGCAGAACAAGGAGCTTTGCTCTCTATTTAATAATTTTTGCCATGGCAGACGTCAAGATGCGATTCAGGTATTTTTTCTAACATTCACGAACATCCCGCTCACATATTGGACGATCAATTGAGTTTCTGTCCGGAATTGGCCTGCGGATATTAAAGACGAAGAGAGAGTGTGCTGGATCTTGAACGTGCTTGACAGTAAGCCAATAGAGCAGCTTCGATTTGAAATGTTGAATGACGCACAGAAGTGGAATTCCAAATAAATGATATCCTGAAGGCAGCAATGACCACTAAAACTGAAAGGGTGCAGACAGCCTAAAAATTTAACGAGAAGTTACCTGTCGAACTAACCACTTTGCTGGAGATTCGTGAGCACGTGTAAGAATAGAGTTTATCGAGTTGTGCACGGTGCACCAGTTAGCTCCGTAAGGTTCAAGATCAACACGATTGGTACACTGAGCTTGAATGGATTGCTTCTATTCTGGAGACTACAATCCTTGGTTGACCAAAGCACAGCTCTTGGAGATCCTTGATTGGATCGATCATCGGAGTTTCCTTGGTATATCGGACCTCGAAAACGGATGACGGAGCAGATAGGCTGAGCCGCCAAGATCATCAACTGTCTTAGTCCGTTTCATCTCTTTTATCCTGTCAATTGCAGCAATTGGCCAAAAAACTGATTGCAATTTGAGCCGTAGAACAGCTATCATTATATCCCAAGTAGTGAGTATTGCACGCAGCAGCAATGCTCACTGTAGCAGTTTCAGATGGATAAAATAGGCAGCTCGACTCTCTGCGTCTGCCTCTATTTGGATTACCTCAACGAAGCAGAATAGCTATTGTACATCAAGAGGACACAAAATACTGGTCTTCCAGTGTCACTTCAGCCTAAAAACACGTCTATCATTTGATATCATTTTTGCACTCGAGCACAATCTCAAAAGTCTTCTAGATGGCCATGATGGGCCAAGTAATGAACATTATCCTGAAAAATTGATAATATACTGCCCAACACTATGGTCACTTTGCACGGTCTTTAGGGATATACTTCAAGTAAACTATCTCCTCTGAATCCGCAAGCTATCATGCCCAATTTCTCACAGCAAAGTCATGAAAATTACCAAGCACAGACATCTGAATTTTGCAAATCTACGCGTGCCTCCATCCAAGAAGTGACTCAGTGCGTAAAAACCTCTGGATCATTCATTTAAATGCACTCCTATGCGTGCTCGACAGCTGGAGCTCGGACTTCAAAATTCGTAAGCAGCTTAGCTTGCCATCGGTGTTTAATAGCCAACAGAATTTCCAATACACGATGGCCATCATTCCGAAATCTTGAACCCAGCTCAACCAGCGCCTGCATTGGCCTAGATGCGGTAGCAGCGGTAAACTCCAGTTTTTACCTTGACCAGCCTCAGACACTGATGCGAATACAAGAATCACACTGCAGAGAAGAGAATATGTACAATCTGAAGGTGCACATATCAAAGAGTGTAGAGAGATTGATAATTCTCAACCAAACTCACAATAACGACCGCTGATTGTATGCAAGTTGCACGTGCCTCCAGATAACTGATATTAACTGGTAGTATACTCTCATCATCCAATGTAAAGCGTCGCTTTGAGATGAACGGTCGATACACGTGTATCACAAGATGATATCGCATTCTATTTATAAAATCGAGTTAACCACCCTGTATAATATCATCCAAATGCAAAATAAGAAATAAGCACCTCCTGTAAAATGAACACATGAGGCAAACTGGCGGATTCCGGGTCATCATAGGCTAGTTGTAGTTCAGGTGGCATGAATTCATACCATGATCTCAATTTTGAAAGGTTTGTGTCAAATAGCATTTGCCGGGAAAAGTCTTGTCTGTTTTCACGTTTTCATACCTGAGCAATCGTCATTAGCTATACAACTAGAAATATTATACACAAAAGATTTAGCTTACAAAGCCGACGAAGAGCGCCCATGATCTCTCACAGCAATGTCCATGATCTAGCAACCAACTTTACCGGATCAACTCGATTCTGCAAATCAATTCCTTGAGAAATTTGGGGTATATTCTGATATCCCACAGGAGTCCATTCTTTGTGGTGTGGATTTGTTATAATTTTTGTTGTTTTGCTGACTGTGATTTCTTCTGAACATATACTAAATGATGGTCATCCAAGATAAAATCTTCAGTGCCTGCAGAATCTTGTGTTCAGCTCATTCTCCAGTAAAGTAATGTATGAGTACCCGATCAATGCACAAACCGATCAATCATGAAACTACCCCCGCAACCTACTTTCCTTGCTTCGAACTCTTTAGCGGATATGCGACCACTCTTAACATAATCACTCATATCAAGATGTAGATCGAGGTCAATTGATAATTGCATCGCCATTCCCGTTGCACTGGGTCAGCTAGGTAACCCGAACAAGAGTAGACAAATTTTCGTATCGCTATAGAGCCATCCTCTACCATCTCGAGATAACGCAGCTCCGTAGCTACTCAAGATAGTCAATACTTGAACGGTTGCTAAAGTTGGCTTGTCTAATTCCATGTCAAACCATATTCGCGCCCGCTTAGCAAAGATTTCTAATATTTGTGATGGAAAAGATGGGTGTGGTCGGTTGTCGTAGATTGCTCCAAATGCGCAACTGTATAATGTTGTTAGCACGTACAGACAGATAAATATCTGCTATTCAGGCACAGAAAAATTCACATATCGTGTGTCAGACATTCAGAGTAGCACGCATATTCTCTGCCATTTTCAGCGCTCTTCCACTCCTCTCCATAAATATCACGATCAACCACATGAAATGCAGTGTCTTGCCAGATGAAGTCTAAATCAATCAGCCGATCAATTAAAGTCGAGTCCATCGGAGATTCAAAGCCAGCAGTGTTAATGAGAGCTTCTCCGCGTTTTCGGTAATGTTCTGTTTGGATATCTGGTCGTCTGACATAGTTTCGTTTACCTAAAAGTGGGATATTGGAGGTTGCACGCTCATTATTGTCAAAGTTATGCAGTGCTCCTTCAGTGTCTGAGACTTGTGCAGTGAGATCATCATTGGACTCCACTGGCTCTTAAGTTGCTGGGGCAATAGTCGTCTCTGTTGTTAGTGCTTGAGATCCAAATGAGAATCGTAGTCGTAAAAGAGTATTTGCATTAAGTTCGTAGTTTGGTAATAGATAACAGTAGTCGGACTCAGGATCTCGTGACATGGCATTCAAGGCAGCCAGAGTCAGTTGAGAATTCAATATGGGTGGATAGATGACGTACACTTGGTGTCGTTGATCGACGCTGGATCAGTACTCGAATATTCGTCTTCCGCACCGTGGATATAACGCATCGCACTGTAAGTACGGTATTAGTTTAACACTCGTAGAGTATGCAACAATCTTGTTATCGTCTGATAGTGGGAGCGTACTTTTATTTTGCTCTCGACAGGGAATACACGCGGTGGTAGCATGCTTTCAACGAGCTGACCTGCTCCTCGATGAAGTTGCCGTTTGATTTCGGAAAATTTAGAATGACAATCATATGCTTGTACATCAATTCATGAGATACAGCATATTACAGAGTTGCTGTAGTGAGTGCTCTGTTAGAGTGACTGTAATCTCTGATGAGGACGGCTTATTGTTGCAATACTGCGGGGTACTTTTTACTATGGAGCAGTCTACTCCCAGCCGCACCATCTCCTAACACTCACAATGAAATTTACTAAAGTATTTCTTCTGTTCACTGAGCTAGTAGACAAGAGGAATAAAGTAGTAACATTGTTATAAAATATCGGTTATATTTGAAGTTGAACATGATAAATTGATAAAAGAAATTTACATTGACTCGTGCTGCGCTTGTGTACTCAATCGCAAATGTGTACTCCTCTGGCGACGACTCTGAACTGTCAAAGAACACCACAATACAACAACCATAACTATCCTTAAAACTAATCTAAATAAATTAAAAAATTGGAAAAAATTCTAGATAATAATAATAAGTCAGACTGCTTTTTTTTATCAAAAAAGGCAATTAGCATAGAATCAGATTACTAACTTAATGAATACAAAGAATAAAACTACAATACATTATCGCCAAAACCAGAGAAATAGTCACCAAATTCATTTTGGCGAGACCCTATCCATTGTCATGCCTGCATACGTAAAAGACTATCCATAGCACTCTCCTACACTCCGAAGTCGCAAGTTCGAGTCTTTACTTACGCGCCTCTCTACAGGCTTTTATGCCCGTTTCCCTAGTGTTAATCCCTTAAATTGCAATTGGAGCATATTCAGATGTGATTAACCAAGATCCAGGAATCTAGCCAATTTCAAAACTGAAATCGTAAACAAACAAAAATACAGTTGCTACCACGCCTGATTTGTATCCGGTGACGGAAGGGGTATCTGATAATACGAACATACTCAATTCCATTCCTACAAGACTTCCGATGATAAGCACTCGTCGACGAACGCGGTCAATGAGGAAAAGTGGAACAAGACTGCAAATGAGGAACCAGAGATTCAGAAAGCCAGACTTGAGCGACGAGAGACGCTGAGAGAAGCTTACACTCTTGATGAAGATAGATGGAGCGTAATATCTAATCTAAATAATTAGTATGACATCTAATAGCAAATTTAAGAAACATACGTGATTAGGTTGATTCTAGTTAATTGCTGCATGATCATGATAACTCCAAGGATAGTTCTGTGGAGGAAGCGCTATTTGCCGTTTCGACACACCGTCAACAAGCCATTATAACACATATATTAGTTAACAGTTAGCTATTAGTTGCGAAGTAAATACCCTCTCTCAATGCCAGAATGTCGTTCATCAACAATTGCAGCTAAAATTTCCAGAAGCTCGCGATCTACTGTTCCGGTCGGCTCTTCGCAATTGATTCATTCAAGGATCCAGCTTTACTATGGTACTCTTGATACATAAGCCAACGATATGACTTTGGCAAAATACAGAGAAGAAGGATTGTGACCGAGGCAAATACAATTTGCAGGGAAATTGGGAATCGCCAATGAGCGCTGCTATTGACAAAGATCATGCCATAGTCAACCCAGCAAGAAAGAGCCACACTGCCGTAAGCTGTTAGGTTAAATGTATCTACCACTAATAAATGATATTGATACACTCCTCTTTAAGTGCAAGCTCAATTGTAATAAGAGCACCGCGGTTTTGAGCCTTGAAGAGCTCTGCGTGCCAGTCAGGGATGGTGAACGTGATAACGCCATTGTCTACTATTGTGATAATTCTGCCTACCTGGACTTCGTCAATAGTACAAGACTTGTTTAGTAATACATACCAACAATTGAGCTGAAGCGTACGAAGTAAAGCGTACAAAGAGCACTCACTGAATTGCAGTGCCAACAATAGTAACAGAGCAACCAAGAATAATTGTGCGCTTTCAACCAAATCTCTGGCCCACAACTGCAATACAAATACCGCCTAAAAAGCTGGCAATGTTATAGATAGCACCAGCAAATCCTCGGTGCCCTGAGTTTTCGTTTCCGGTCGTAGTATCAAGAATAGGAAACTGTACAGTGAATGCAGGACCGGTGATGACATGACATCCTGCTCTTTGACACATTGTCAGCTGATGTCCACGTCACATCAAACGGAATATATCGTATCCAAAGACGATGAATGCAGTAGCACAGGCTAAAGAGATGAATCAGATCAAGGTCTTGCCTTTAAAGTGGGACCTGCCCATATCAAAGTTGTAGTGTATGCGCACCGCTTCATGCGTGATCATTTGCCCGACAGATGATGATAACGAGGAGGTTTTACGAGTTGATGTTGAGACGAGGAGGTTTAGTTGAGAGGGTCTTACGGGTTAATGTTAAGACGAGGGTATTGATTGAGGGGTTGATATGGTGGATGTAAATGTTTGGTCTTGTGCTTGCCTTAGAACGGCAATCAATGGAGTATTGAGTATTAACATACCATTGGTTCTGTTCTGGCTACCACTAAGTTAGAAATATATTGTTAAGACCTTGTATGATAATATTACAAAAGTCATATGATGTCATTTGGAAGTAAACAAAAAAGCACAACTCAGACGTATTCAGATTCAGCAGAAAGGAGTAGATAACTCAAATTTGAATATCAGAGAGTCCACCTTAATCTGATTTATCAAATGTTCGATCAGCAGATCTTTCAGGGGTTGCACATAGACAAGCAAGACAGAACGCTAGGTGACCGCGGGTAAGCAGACTCGAGTAGGCTTCCTGGACCGCGTCACTCATCAGACGATCAACTGCAAACACACAAAATACACCGGCATTGTGTGGAGCAGCACATAAAGGTGCTCTGAACAAAACCTCCTCGAAGATCAGATCCTCGAGCACGTCCGAGTCCTCACGTCGGAAATGCAATGCGGTGCGGCGTGACCTCGGATTTAGCAATGAGCCCCTGAAAACAGAGTTTCTGTTAAGCGAGAGAGCTACAACGCGTAAGCTAAAGCCCTACACGTCGTCTTCGAGTTCAAGCAGATGCAAGTAGCTGTCGTCGCTGTAGAGTATAATTCACGGAGTATGAATAGTTCTTGTATTTGCTAATTTTTAAGCATATTTTTTTATAGATTGTGCTCATGTGATTTAAAAAAGGAGTGAGAATGAATGCATTGAGAGCGGATTACGATTCAAGACTATAATGCAATACAAATATATAGATACTATGATAGGACTCTATGGAGATGCTACTATAAAAGAATAAAAAATGCGCAACATACTAAGCTTTGTTCTTTGCAGCATACTCAAGTGCAGCCTTTCTCACAAACTCCTCACCGCGCTCATCAAAGATATCATAGCCCCAGTGAGCAGGGAAATTGAATCGTTTGTGCTTTTCAAGGGCGTTTAATTGAGTAAACTCATCATCGGAAAGCGCAATGCTCTGGAAGTTGCGCTCAATACGTGCGGGAGTGACACTCTTAGGCAGCACAACAGTGCCACGCTGAACACCCCAAGCAACGAGTACCTGACCAGCATCAACTCCCTTTTTAGCTGCAAGTTCTTGCACTTTGGTATCATCCACAGTACGTGGCTCACCAGTAGTGTTGTTTCCTAGTGGAGAGTAGGCTTCAATCAAGATATCGTGCTTCTGACAAAACTCGAGAAGATCCGGCTGCTGAAGATACGGATGCGCCTCAATCTGGTTCACTGCAGGAACAACAGTGCAGTTGTCAAGAATAGTCTGGAGCCTACGGATGTTGAAGTTGGAGACACCGATCGATCGCACTTTTCCAGTATCAAGTAGCTTCTCCATTGCTTTATAGGTATCCAGAATCGAAGTGTCCTGAAGAATAAACACTCCATCTTTGTCAACCGGAAAGATTTCTGGACCCGACTTGAAGACCACTGGCCAATGCATGATGTAGAGATCAATGTACTCAATTCGTAAGTCTTTCAGAGTTTTATCCAGAGCGGGCTCCACATCGGCTGGATCGTGAGCATTGTTCCACAACTTCGAAGTAATAAATATCTGACTGCGAGGTACTCCCGAGTCTTTGATTCCTTTTCCAACTTCAATTTCGTTTCTGTAGATTGCTGCTGCGTCAATATGACGATAACCGGCCTGCAGGGCGATCTTAACTGCTTTCTCAACTTCAAACGGTTTGGATTGCCAGGTCCCAAGGCCAACTGCTGGGATCTTGTACCCTGTGTTTAGAGTAAATGTACTTCCGGCGCTCATTATTTCGTAATCGTGGTACCGTTGTAGCCTTGTGAAAACAGAGAGCGTCGATGACGAAGAGTGAAGCGTGGAACGGCAGTATCTAAATACAAAACAGCATGCATATCTAAACTCAAATTGCAAGTAGCCGCGAACATCTAACCTCTCCAACCCTAACCCTTACTTATAGGACCGTCAAATACAGGGCAGGATGCGATTTGGGTGTAAGCAGTTTAGTATGGAAAGGGGCTCGTGTAGAGGAGGGGGGCCAGAGTGCAAATGAGCCGCTGCACTCAGCCTTCGCTTACATTTCAGTATGGCGAACCAATTTTGGCAAGGGATTCGTAGAGGCGTTTTTGTAACCTGTTTTGCTGAGTGCTTTCATACCCAGTTTTAGATACATTCAACCGTACTAGCAGCAACTTCTGTTTTTGGCTGCTGTCTGTCACAGTCACTTTCATTAGGAGCGTGAGCTGGCATAGTTTGAGAGTTCTCTGCCTATGCCACATTACGGGGTGAATGCGGCTAGTGCCCGGGATGATTAGCTATGGGACTTGAAGGAATTGTGTTGAACACGCCTATGGAACAACAAAGGACACCGACTCGCTACAAACAACCTTATATCTTATTGAAAGTGGGAAAAGAAGGCGGTGATTGTGGCAGAACGTGTTGATGTCGAGGGTGGTTAAAGGCGGGCTCAAGAGTAATGAGTTGGGAGGGCTTGCACACCGCAAAGCGCTAAACTGTCCACACAAAATAAATAGACCACGGTGAAAAAATACATGTAGCGTAATACATGTAGCGTTCTGGAGTTAAAATTATGAGGTATATTTTGTAATTAAATTTATAATAGAAATATTACTATTTTTCATTAGCAGTCAGACAGGATTGGGTGCCAGCAATGTGGATGTTGTAGGGCGTGTTGTAGGACGACCTTTCGAAAGAAGGGCAATCCAGGGGTGAAGGACAATCCAGGGGTAAAGAGCAGTTCATCTAGTCTGCTGAGTAAAGGAACTTTGCATCTCAAATCAGTTAGAATATAAATATACAATATTAGTAGTATCTGAATAAATTGTTCATTTTATAAACCTCTCTTACTAAATGTGCGCTCTCAAATGTGTAAGAATTCGCCATCGCCTGCTTGTCGTCTGGCAGTGGTTTTCAACGGTATCAAGGCGTGCTAAGATTTTGTCCATCAACGATTCCTGGTTCATTGCCGAGTTGGTCGTGGAGAAAACGAATGCGTCTACGTTGCGTCTCACGTGCATCACGCTGCGGGCTGCGTCTTTTGCCGAGTAGTTCGGGGTGAAGTTCGCTTTCTTGGGCACAGAGCTAGATCTTGCAACATCGCTAGCGGGGCTCGCCGACTCGGAGCGGCCGCGTCGAGCGGGGGAGCGGGATGGGGAGCGCTGGGGCGACGGAGACGTCACCGGGCGAGGGAGGGCCGGGGCGGGAAGGAGCAGAGCGCGACCGCGTGCAGGGGAGAGGTCGAAATCCATGATGACCGAGTCGGTGATTCCCATAGAAGAGTAAGCCGTAGCGGTAGTGGATGCCTGTAAAGCGGGAGGGGCCTGTTGAGGGTCTTCCTGAGTCGGCTGAGTGGCGCGTTCGTCGATGTCCATCGAGGTGTCTGTGGCAGCATTCGCGTTCACAGGATTTCCAGGAGGGTCAATGCGATCAAGTTCAGAGGCGGTAACATCGAGTGTACCATAGTCGATAGAGGCGTTGGAGTTGGATTTCGCTGCAGGCGCGGGGGCAGAGGACGACTTTTGCTAATTCTAATGATCTTGTAAATGCTGTACTGCTCGAGCCCACTGAAAATATTGCACGTGAGTTCTCTGTGATATGCAGAGATTCTCCGTTAAATAGTTTACTCCGTAAAGCGGTATTTGTCTGAGTTGATGGATTCAAACTCAGGGGCCGCAATATACACACTCCACTAATTCTCGGTTGCAATATGCTGACTAATATTTATCGCAGTTCGTTGGACTCAAGTTGCTCAAGTTGGACTGTCATCACATTTTACTTCTCGGATATAATCATAGCTATGACTCGAGTTCTTCGCATCTTATTTATTTACGGAGGTGTGTGTGTTTGGATTATTTAAGGATAGGTTATTGGGGATAGTAGGATACATCAATCCTGATTTCAACAAGATATCAACAATCTTCCCAGGGGCACTGCATGATGAAGTGGAAGTACTCCGGAGCTTTACATATATTCTTTTGAAAGATCGTGAGTAAAACTTTAGTATAATCAAAAAGAGATTTTCGGTATGATTGATATATTGCGAACGAAGAAATCACGAAACACCCTCATATCAGACTCGCGCCTTGACAGGGGTATTAACAGAAGTATTAGCTTGGAATCCATTAATTGAATAATTTGTTACGATACTTGGAGCGTCTTTATTCATGTTCCCAGAATATGACATCTGTGCACTAAACCAACCGCTCGCCGGAGGTATTTGATACAGCATTGTATACCCGACTTCGATCGTTTCAACAGATACCGAAACAGCAATTCACTTTGTTGTATGAAGGGCTAATTCATAAAAACGGTATAAGCAGAGATTTTGTGAGTGTAATTATGATCATCCTATTATTTACTTGTACTATCGACAAGTTCGCAAAGAAGACACACCAAGGAACAATATCAGTATGAGTGATTCGTGTGAATACAATTTCTTGTTGCTTGCTGTTGACATACCTGTCAGTATCAAGATCTTCTAGTCCACGTTAACTCGTGGTGAATAAGATACCCTTAACCGTACACAAAATCTTTTTACGAAAAGATACATAACATCCCCGAAATAATAAGTTAGTATGCTTGATGACTAGCTACTTCTGGTGTCGAACATCAACACTCTCTTCCGAACCAACCTTCAAACGCTTTGATATCGTTGCACGTTGACCTTGCAGGTGGTTTTCACGTTCTTTGTGTACTGAACAATTCCAGTTAGGGATATAGAGGACTCTTGATACCAGCATGCCAGCATACTCAGGTAGTATATTTTGAAGAAGCATATCTGCGAAGAAGCTCTGGAACAGATCACCCCTGCTTTAAAACAGAAGACCACAGTATTTATTTTTGTCATGATTGTCTGGAGTATTGGCATCCATGTGTCATACTCTGGAAACATGTTTCCGACCAGCGAAACGTGATGATTTTTGTTGCTGGCGCTGTGGTCAGCTTGACAGGGCATGATCTAATTGTGAAGATCTCGGTTATAACATTAACCTTTGGTTCTCCAAGATATCTCTGTTGTATAGTAGAGGAATACAAATATTGTCAGCAAAATGAGAAGAAGTTTGAAGGAGGCGGTGTCAGAGCAATTGCTCGGAGCAGAGGTCTCATTTCGTGCAAGACCACTCATGAGAACATCCATGCCAACAGCTGGATCGCATATTCTGACCAGGTTCCGACTTCTTCGAGAATCATGCTTGATACTATGGAAAGAGATGTATTCAGCGAAACGAAATGAATATTGATAATAGCGCATTGCACTTGCACAGGTGAACAAGGTCTCGTCCTCAGCAAGAACATTCACGAGAACATCTAGGCATCAACTGGATAGCATACCCGAGCATGAATTTCAAGTTAATCAAATATCATTGTTGATGCCAGGAAAAACAATGGCATCTTGCAAAACGGGAACTCTTGATGAGAGCAGTACTGAACCACCTGACTTGCACATGGCATTGAAGGTCTCGTTCACCCAAGATCACTCATAACAACATCTAGCCTTCAGTTGAATCATCTGTTCCGAGCATAATTGCCCAAACACTCGGATATCATTCTTGATGCTACGGAAACAAAGTCATTCAGCGAAACAAGAAGAATCTTGATGATAGCGGTGCTGTACCCTCGCACTTGCGCAGACAAATAGGGTCTCGTCCTCAGCAAACTCATTCATGAGAACATATAGCCATCAATTGGATCATCTGTCCCGACCAGACCAGGTTCCGAATTATTCAAATATCATTCTTGATGCTATGGATACAATGGGCTGCCGCGAAAGTGAAAGATCTTGATCTAATCAGATAAGTGAAATTCGGCGTTCGCACGGCGTTCTCGCGGCTGGGCTCTAGTGCACAGCACCCCACACTGCTTATTCGTTAACCTACACTAAAATTCTTTGGAGAAACTCTAAAGAGGTTTTCATAATCTTTACTGTCTAGACTAAAGTGAAGGTGGTATGAGGTAATCTATGGGAGAAAGGCTAGAGGAGACGTTTGTTGCCAGGTCTGTAACTAAGTGAAGGTAGCCTAGGCTGCGATAGAGAAAGTCTAGGGAGCCTAGACGAAAGGCGATCAGACGATGCCTGAATCCGGTTTAAGGCTAGAGAGACCAAGGAATGTAGCTAATGCTTGGAGTATGGATGAGAGCGAATCAGCGTTTTCAGGGTGTCTAGGC
This sequence comes from [Lipomyces] yamanashiensis, assembly GCA_030572775.1. Classification (NCBI taxonomy): domain Eukaryota; kingdom Fungi; phylum Ascomycota; class Lipomycetes; order Lipomycetales; family Lipomycetaceae; genus Myxozyma; species [Lipomyces] yamanashiensis. The sequence goes on from JAJMBS010000058.1 coordinate 39,602, forward strand.
AGCCATAACAGGACAAGCTACTACACCAAGGGAGAAGCGTGAGTTGCCGTTTTAGGCAAGAGGCAGGCTTTCGGTAGTTTACTATTTACTGGCTAACATTCTTGCGGTAAGTATGCTGTTGATGCAAGCACCAATGATATATAGAGTATATGATATATGGAGCATATGATCTTGTGATAATATGTAGATGAGATAGCGCAGGCTGGGCACGCACAGCACGGCTGGACACGTACAGCACGGCTGATACGGCCCACACCAGAAACAAGATAACAAACACAAAAAATAAAAAACAAGAATAGAAGAAACAATAATAGAGATATAAAAAGGGAGATGCCAAAAATAGAAGTTGACTATTGTCAGTAAACAGGATATGGATGAAAAAGGAAATGGCAGGCCGGGCTGTTGATTTGCTCGTAAAATGCGTGTGTCTAGACAGAGCTGTGGAATCCGAGTTGCGCGAAGGGTCAGTGCTTGGCAGGTGAGTCTGACTGAGTGGATGACTCTCGCTGGTTGCTTGCTTCAAAGTTGCCGCAAAGCGGGTAAGGCGAGCGCGCGGCTAGAAGAGCCGTAGCCGGCGGTAGGCTAAAGACCTTCAGGAATCTGGGCATTGAATTATGCTGGACTTGGTAGCAAAGAAGAAAAAGAAACAACTAAGAAAAGACTAATAAAAGATCAAGGAGAGCTCACGTATGCCAAGTTGCTGTAGAACTCAATTGGCCCAAACAGGATCCACTGCTAAACAGGTCTTGCCAGACTGACTGAGCCCAAAAACGGGTCAGAAACCTTACGGAACAGCCCTGGAGAGCAGTTGGCATGATGCTTCGGAAAGCCCTGCCGCGACAACTCGTCGACGCGGGGCGATCGCGATGCTTTCCGCTGCAGGTGCCGGAACTGTATGAGAGGGATCTGCGAAAGAGTACACTGAGCTGAATAACTCACTCATGTTATGTCAGTCTATACAGACAGCACTGGTTCAACAACAGCCTCATGAAGAGTCCTCTTTCAAAGCAGTTGTCCTCGCAGCCTTGGGTGCCAAGAATTTCACCGCACTCGCCCCCGCGAAGATGCTATGAGATCAGGCAAAACCAGCACTCTTGGCAGCGCAGTCAGGGCGCATCAGAGTCTGACTACGCACAGTAATATGAAATCAGATCTGGCCAGAACACACCGACGCAATACCCAAAGAGGCAATAATGTCCAAAACAGTGCGCAGTTGGTCTGATCGGGCAACTACGCAGCGCAGAAGGCTCTTGCTTCTTACGGGGTTTCTCGTTTTATCAGATGCAACCTGACACTAACACTCTAAACTAAACTAAACACTGATGTTCGTTCACCTCGTCGGTTTGGTTCCCATGCGGCGTGCATGCGGCTGTCGCGAAGCCCGCCCGCAGTATTATCTGATCATCGTTGTTATCTGATCACACTACTCATCCATTTCTTGTTCTCAATTTTTGAATTCTAGGTGCATAGATGCAATTCGCTTCCTTATGCTCAATTGTTGTGTCTATGGTGCTCACACTGAGTAGCATGAGTGTAGTACATCAGTAGCGCGCATCCATGGATCTTAGTATCACTGTAGCACTTTGAGTATTCAGATAGCCAACAAAAATAGATGTCTCTCGTCTGTTCTTCACAAATTAGCTCTTTGCGGCAATCCAATGTGCTGACGACGGTCTGCCATCACAGTCTATGTCCAGAAACCAGTCAGAACAAGACCCATCAGCGCTTCATCCTGGCTCATCCACCACCACCACCACCACCACTTTCCACGAACAATCCCACACATTCCTGCCCAGTCTATTATTCCACCCTTCTCCAGTCCCAAGAATGCGTTTCCCATCATTGTCCTTGTCTCAATCAGTGCCTGGCTCCGCGGATTCATCAGCCGCATGCCAACGTCTAGGGCGGCTTACCCTCCAAACTATACTTTTTGTCTTCCTGGCCAACCTTTTTCCTTCGCATCCGCGCGTACCAGGTTCACCAAGACAATTAGATTCCTGTTTAATGTTCCCACTCGCTTTTTAGGTCTGATTCATAGCAAACCTAACAGTTCTTGGCCCTCTGCATCACTTCGCCAACAAAGGCGGCCCGCGTGTCTAGACCACCCTCCTCCACCACAATGCATTCCTCAACCCTTCCTCCAGCGATGACCTGGGTCTCACTCTCGGCCAGATCAGCGCATGCCCGGTCTCTCTACCTGTGCTTCCGATGCAATTATATACAACCTCTTCTTCCCTAACTCCTCGCTCTTTTTTGTAGAATCATCCGCTCTCTCAACTTCCACTCGTTTGACTCGCTCGTTCAACAAGATGAGATACTTCGTTGTTGCATCCCTCTTCGCTGCCGCTGCTGCTGTCCAGGCGTATGTATCCCTCTCTTATACTCAATTGAATTGCCCTGTCTAATATCTTAGCAGTGCTACCACTACAATCTCTGCCTGCCGTACTAGCTGCTCTGCCTCCGTTGCTAGCGAGCTTGGTTGCGATGTCGATGATGAGACTTGCTACTGTTCCACCGGCTTTGCCGACCCCATGAAGGCCTGCCTTTACTCCGGCGGCTGTTCTACCGACGTTCCTCTCTTCTACAGTGACTACGCTCTCTGCTCTACTGAGACTGCTGCCACTACCGCCGCTGCCGTCACTACCACCACTGAGGTTGCCTCCAGCACTGTTGCTGCTCTCTCTACCTCTGCTGCTGCTTCCACCACTACCGTCTCTGCCTGCCGTACTAGCTGCTCTGCCTCCGTTGCTAGCGAGCTTGGTTGCGATGTCGATGATGAGACTTGCTACTGCTCCACCGGCTTTGCTGCCCCCATGAAGGCTTGCCTATACTCCAGCGGTTGCTCCACCGACGTTCCTCTCTTCTACAGCGACTACGCTCTTTGCCCTACCCAGACTGGAACCACCACAGCTGCTGTCGCTACCACCACTTGCTTGACTGATTGCGAGACCCAGGTCAACTCCACTCTTACTTGCGACCCTAACACCGACTTGGGCTGCTACTGCTTGGACTACGGTGCGGCCGTCGTTGCTTGCTTGACTGTTGGTGACTGCTTGGTTGACCAGGGTGTCTTCTACAAGCCCTACGAGGCTGCTGGCTGCAAGACCTACACTGCTTCTTCCGCTGTCTCTTCTGAGGTTGCCTCCAGCATTGTTGCTGCTACCTCTACCTCTGCTGCTGCTTCCACCACTACCGTCTCTGCCTGCCGTACTAGCTGCTCTGCTTCCGTTGCTAGCGAGCTTGGTTGCGATGTCGATGATGAGACTTGCTACTGCTCCACCGGCTTTGCTGCCCCCATGAAGGCTTGCCTATACTCCAGCGGTTGCTCCACTGACGTTCCTCTCTTCTAC
>JAJMBS010000059.1:0-42370 GCA_030572775.1 [Lipomyces] yamanashiensis
TGTAAGCAGTGGGCTTTTGTTAGTTGCTAACGGGTTGCAGCCTTCGTGTAATGTAGGAGAGATTTCGTTTGTTATTTAATAATTCGTATGAAATAAAAGAAAATAATTAAAATTGCAAATATTGCATTAGATATTTTATCACTACAAGAAAGTCGGGTGATATAAATGAAAAAAAAAGGAAATATGGTATGTGGGAAATTACGGTCTATCAATTTATCAATCTATAAGTCTATATCAAACCAAAAATCTACTCCAAATAAGTCTCAAATAACGCCTGAAGATCCTTCGCAATAGCGTCAAAAATCTCCTTCAAATCTTTATCGAGAAAATAATCCCACAGAACGCTCGCAAGGTTGATTGATAACGGAACACTGAAATCTTGAGTGAATTCGGTGCAGTAGTCGAGGTAGTTCTGGATCGCGAGGATCAAGACACTCATGTCATTGATATCATTAGGAGGATGTCTGGCGAAGGGCTCGTTGCGCTGGACTTCATGACAAAGAAATTGAAGTGGGGAAACAAGCACTTCGAGAACGGCTTTGTTAGGAGCACGCGATATGCAGAGAAGCCCGTGTTTAGGACAAATCTCGTCCAGATCTTCTGAAAACAAATTACCCAGAAAGACGAAGCACCCAATCTCGAACATCCTGAGGAAGATCCGCGGAACATCCATCCCAATCGATAAACGTAAAATCGACACGATGAATCCAGCTTAACTGCATAAACTCAGAATATCGATCTAGCTGAATATCATCAGGATGCATCCTCAACAGTATCTTTGTATAGATCTAATCAGTCCCTCCCTGCGGTCACGAAAACAGTCCAGGTCCAAGCCTAGCAGGCGCTTTCACAGCCTCGGACTTGACTAAATACCGACACGGCTGATAAGACTTATCAGTATGTAAAGTATCCGGATATGTTGCTTGTGACAGTGAAAACGCTTTGTCGCTGCTGATCTCGTAGATCCTTGTGAAGTGGGAATCCTCTTTGGATTTCGCGGGGTCTTTGTCGCTGCTGATCTTGTAGGTGCCTGTGAAGTGGGAATCCTCTTCGAGTTTGGATTTCGCGTGGAAACGGCAGAATTTGCGGATAAAGGAGCGCATTTTGAACGACAACGTGAGTAATGAAGTAAAAGTAATGTGGATAGAGAGTAGTTCAGAGAGGCTGAAGCCAGGGAATTTATGTTAAGAAGCAGACAAAGAGCCGGATTCCACATCATGCTCCTTGTATTGTACAAGGAGTGAGAGAGGGAACAAATGGTCCACGTGGATGTTCCCTTGTGCGAAGGTCGCGCAGAGTCAGCTACCTATTCATATATCAGTATTCAAGATATAGCAATTATTGATGATAGAGCCTGATTCGATTGACGTGAGGATCGTCTAAACGGAGGACATCTGGTGTTGATCCACCCTCGACACAGTAAATTAATATTATTATCAATTTAACTTCAAACAAAAACGTAACGTAAGGGATATAATAGTATTCCGCAAGTTGAGTATTCTTTGTCGAATCTTTGCTGAGATTGCCGTTATGTGCTTGTCGTTGTGCGGATGTCGTCGTCAGTGGAGTTACGAGTGTTCGTTGTTATCTTAGAAACTGTGGAGATCCTTTATCGCGATCTCGTTACGATAACTACTCTCAATAACCCTCATCACTACGATATCCCATCACACAGTACTCTAGCTATCTATCCACTACAACCTATCTTATATTAAACAGAATATACAACACATATAATTACTAACAGGTTAGTAATAATGGTCATGGCGTAGCTATAGCTCATCGATTCGAGGCCAGTGCGTGAAACATTTCCAGCCAACAACAATGAACATTTCATACAAATCAGGGCCTGACATGCAACGAGCAGACCAGCAGACATCTGAGACTTTATTCAGTGAAATGAACGGTAAACCAGAGACATTTCCAACTGTACTCAATCAAACGACAGGCAGTCAAATCCTGATAACGGGACTGCCGTCGTTGCTTGCGGTGCATGGCCGTCATCCTGCGTGAGTCAACCTCACAGCTGATCAACAAAAAATGCATTCCCTGGCGCTATCTGGTAAGGATATTTTGGTAGGCTTTGAGAATTTGCTGGTTTTATTCTGATCTGTCTTCATCTGTCTTTTCTGTCTGTTCTCTACTGTATCATCATCAGGCACAGATCAATATCAGATGGCCGATCTCGAAAAGAGCTCTGCAGTCGTGGACTCAAAGTCCATCTCAAACTCAGACGAGAGCATTACTTCCCCGCTTTCAGAATCAACTTCTCTGCTCCTATCAACTTCCGACCATATCGATGAATACAGCCATCTTCCTGCGAGTGAGGCAAAGATCCTGCGCGATCAGGTCACCACTCCGCAATTCCATGCCTCCTTTTTCTCACTATACGCATATGCCACGAGAATGGACGTAGTATACCTGCTTGGCGCCGTCCTTCTCTCGTTCATAGACGGCCTGGCGAAACCTCTGCAGATGCTCATCTTTGGCGGTATCGCGGAGGTGTTTACAGGCTATACTCGTCAATCTGGTGTTGAGACGTTTTTTTACGGAAATTACACGTCAGATGGATCTTTCTATAATGCCTCAGCTCAGAATTCGTTCTACTATGACAATTTTAATTATGCTGGAAGCCAGTATAACATGTATTTCGAACGTGATGGGCAGATACTGGAGTACATCAGTCCAGATATGTTCCAAGGAGCCATTAACAGGCTTTCTCTGTATGTATCTACTGCGACGATTATTTACAATACTAACATTTTAGGTACCTTGTATTCATTGCCATTGGCGACATTGCAAGCTCGACTATCGGGATCTACATCTTCATTGACCGCGGCATGGAAATCGCATCCCGCATCAAAGAACGATATCTCCAAGCAACACTCCGCCAAAACATCGGTTTCTTTGATAAAATCGGAGCCGGCGAAATCTCAACTCGTCTTACTTCAGACACGATCTTGATCGAAGAAGGAATGTCGGATAAAGTATACTACGTCCTCTCTAATGTTTCCCTTCTCGTTAGTTGCTTTGCTATCGGATTCACACGCGCAGCAGAATTGCAGCTCATCCTGATCTCAATCGCGGGATTCATCTCTCTTATCTTCTTCATCTTATCAGTCCAGTTAAAGAAAATATATAAACAAGCAATGGATGGCGCAGCGGCGGGCGGATCAGTCGCTGAAGAGACAATCTCTAGTATTCGAAACGTGCAGGCGTTTGGAATTCAGGAACGGCTGGCGGAGAAATATGACGTCCATCTCGCGGTTTCCGAGCGATGGAATCTTCGCGCTGGTGTTTTAATGGTAATGTTTTTCTGTTTTCTCTTTTGAACTTCTCGCTGACAGTCTAGGGCGCGATTTTGGGCGTGATGTGGTTCGGCGTATACGGAAACAACGCGTTAGGATTCTGGCAAGGAGCTCGACTTATCAGACAAGGCTCCGCCAGCGTTGGTGATGTCTTGACCACTTTGATGTGTATGGTTCAAGCAAATTATGCGTATAGCAACATATCCCCTCATTTACGCAGTATCGTCAGTGCTATCGCAGCATATGAAAAGCTACAGGGCGTAGTCCATCGAGAATCTCTTGTAGATCCATGCAAGGATGACGGCAATTTTATCGAAAAAGTTACAGGTGAAATCGAATTACGCGATATCAAATTCGTGTATCCATCTCGTCCTGATGTTACTATTCTGAATGAATTCAACTTGACTGTTCCAGCTGGAAAAACCGTAGCGCTCGTAGGCTCATCCGGTTCTGGAAAATCTACAATCATCGGTTTAGTCGAACGTTTCTATCTTCCTCTATCCGGCCAGGTATTACTCGACGGTGTCGACATATCGACTTTGAAAGTCCGCTGGTTGCGTCAACAGATTTCACTTGTTCAACAGGAACCGACTCTTTTCGACGCTTCGATTTTTGAAAACGTCGCGCAAGGATTAATCGGCACTCCATACGAACACTCCTCTCTCGAAGAAAAACTTGCCATGGTCATCGACGCATGCACTCAAGCCAACGCAATGATCTTCATCGATACCTTCCCGTTAGGTTTGAACACGATTGTCGGTGAACGCGGATTCCTCATGTCCGGTGGCCAAAAGCAACGTATCGCAATCGCTCGCGCTATCGTTAGTAACCCAAAGATCTTGCTGTTAGATGAAGCTACTTCTGCACTTGACACCAAATCTGAAGGAATTGTACAAGAAGCTTTAGATAAAGCGTCAAAGAACCGGACTACGATCGTGATTGCGCATCGATTGTCGACTATTAAAGATGCGGATCGAATTGTTGTTATGAAGAAAGGAAAGATCATGGAAAGTGGAACGCATGATGAATTGATTGCGAAACGGGGCGAGTATTTCGATTTAGTGAACGCGCAAAAGATCGAAATGCAAAAACAGGAAATGAAGCTGAAAATCGACCTCGCAACTGTCACCTCTGAAACTGACGAGAAAGCTGTACTATCTGAGAAGGAAGGACTGGCTCTTGCAAGAATTGCTACAGCCAGATCGATCTCTAGTATCGTGATTGATCAGAATTCCGCTGAGTCTCAGCCTGAACCAGAATCAGACTCTGCATGGGACCTCTTCAAGTTCATCCTTGACTTGAGTTCGGGATATAACCGGTACAATGTCTACGGTCTTACACTGTCTCTGCTATCAGGTCTCGGATTCGTTGCTATGGGTCTTTTCTTTGGTCGCTGTATGGACGCCTTCCGAGCTATACCTGATTACTTTTACATGACGCAGCAAATCAACTTATTCTCTGGCTTATTCTTAATGGTTTCGCTTGTTCTTTGCTTCAGCTCGATTATTTCATCGGCATTGTTCGCGTTTACGGCGCAGAGATTGGTTCGTCGGATCCGGCTGTTGCTGTTTAGACAGCTCGTAAGACAGGATATCGCGTACTTTGATCGTGACGACGTGTCAACTGGTATGCTGACCAGCACTCTTTCTCAAGACGCACAGGCAGTTGACGGTATGTTCTTGTTTAAATTTGTGGTGTGATAGTACTAACAAAGTAGGTCTGAGTGGACCATCATTTGGTCAAATTCTAAACGCGAGCATGATCATGATCGCCGGTGTCCTTCTCAGTCTTTCCGTCGCCTGGAAGCTAGCACTCGTCTCAATCGCATGTTTCCCCGTCGTCGTTGGAAGTGGATATTTCCGGTTCTGGGTCTTAGCGCAGTTTCAGATCTTGGTTAAGACGTATAACGAGCGTTCGAGCGCATACGCAACCGAAGCGATCTCAGCTATCCGTACTGTCGCGACACTGACTCGGGAACAAGATGTTATGAGCCATTATCAGGTTATCACACGTGAACAAATTGATATGTCTAAAAAGACAACCGGTCGCTCCTCTTTATGGTATGGTTTAGCCCAGGGAAGCCAGTATCTCGTCTTTTCCCTCGTATTTTGGTACGGCGGTACACTTATTCGTCAACGCGAATACACGCTCTTCCAGTTTTACGTCACGTACATGGCAGCTGTTATCGGCGCTGTCTCGGCTGGATGCTTATTTGCTTTTGCGCCTGATATGGGAAAAGCTAAAGCAGCGACTTCGAATATCAAGAATATGCTGGCTATGAAGCCTGTGATTGATACGTGGAGTGAGGAAGGTGATATTCCTACCGATGTACAAGGAGACGTTGAGTTTAATAACGTGCACTTTCGATATCCGACTCGTCCTAAAGTATCTGTGTTACGGGGACTTGATTTGAAGATTAAGAAAGGACAGTATGTGGCACTTGTAGGCGCATCTGGCTGTGGAAAGTCGACAACAATCGGATTGATTGAGTCCTTTTATCAACCTTTGTCAGGACGTATTCTGTTAGACGGCAAGGATATCAGATCGTTCAATATCAACCGATACAGAGAACAGATCGCGCTCGTGCAGCAAGAACCAACACTCTACGCAGGCTCTATCCGCGAAAATATCGAGCTCGGCACAGCACGACGTGTGTCTATGGACGAAATCATCTCAGTATGTATACAAGCTAATATCCACGATTTTATCACATCACTCCCTGATGGATATGATACATTGTGTGGCAATAAAGGATCGCTTCTTTCTGGAGGACAGAAGCAGCGGATTGCTATTGCGCGCGCACTCATCCGTCAACCTAAAGTATTGCTACTCGACGAAGCTACTTCAGCTCTTGACTCTGAATCTGAGAAAGTAGTGCAAGCAGCTCTCGACGTAGCGGCGAAAGGCCGTACAACGATCGCGGTTGCGCATCGTCTTAGTACGATCCAGAACGCGGATCTGATCTACGTCTTTGATGGTGGAAGAGTTATTGAGAAAGGTGGTCATCAGGAGTTATTAGCGAGGAAAGGCAAGTACTATGAACTTGTGCAGATGCAGGCATTGGGTGAACACTAGATGAATGATTTATGAGTTGATTTGATAATTAGCATAGAATACAATAAAACGCCATGAACCGTAGATAAGTAATGCAAAGATCCCATGTATCGTACACCTCCTCGTCGTATTGTATCATTGTCCAGCCTGCTTGAATTTGCGCTTCTCATACCAAAGATCACTTCTACTTGAACCAACATTGATAATCTTCGGACATCCATCACGATCGTTCTCGAGCCGGGTGCATTCGAAACAGTAAAACGCATCAGAGATTCCAACACCAGAGCAAATTATGCATTTTCCAGCAAAATTGCCAAATGAACATTCATCGCAGATCCGAACTAACGTTGTCGGACGTACTAAACAGCAAATTAGAACTATTCCTTGTGATTTTTGAAAGAAGAAGAAGAACATACCATAACTATCGCAAACAGGACATTTGCCATCGCATTTCTCACACAATCTCCCAACACTAATCCCTGCCATCTTTCGACACATAATAAGATCCGGATGATGCCTTGACATTCTTACTCGTATTCAAATACCCAAACAATATCTTTCCGTAAGTGGTCTTAAGTTTGTCAGAGTTCACAGTGGTGAGCACTCTACATAACCCAGGGTTAGGCTTTTATCACCAGTATTGACTTTATGAAAACAGTATTATTTACAGTACAAAACGATAACTATCAATCTTTCCCCGCAAATATAATAATAAGACAGAAAATATAATACGCCATTAAAATGAATAGAAGGTGAAAAAGAAAAATCAACAAATTAACAACACGACAAATGATTTTACTTCACCAGCTTTGTATAACCACCTCTCTACCGCTTCTCGACTAAATAGAAATGCATGCCCGCATACGCAAGCACGATGAACACCCCGAAAAAGACAACGAGACCGGTAACATCCCGCTTGAACGCGGTAGTGTCAAATCCAAAAGTACTCAGGATCGTCGCACCAGGAACTTCAATTGAGAGTCCGAATTTGTATTCGATAAGCGTCAGGTAACGTACCTCGTTGACTAACATCGCCTCGAAAGCGTAGTGGAAGATTGAAAGATTCTGAATCCACAGTGCGCTGACGGGAATCGAATCCTTGTTCAAAAATAATCCGGCAAACAACAGACTGAACAACATCACCAGGATTCCAATCAAACTAGCAACTCCACTGTCCTTGATAACAACTCCGATAAAGAGACAGATAGCGGCAGAGGCAAGATTGAAAAGAATCAAGACAATCAAGAATTTAAGCATTCCATTCGATTCAAAGTTCAATCCTACTAATGGATAGATAATCAAACCTAAAAGTAGTGGTGGAAACACGCGTAAGGGAATGATATCAAATATAACCTTGGAAACAAAATATGAAATCGGAACGTAAAACCCATTTGCACGCTCGCGAACAAAAATTTGTCGCTCAGATGCGAAAATGTGAAGTGTCGTCAGAGTACTGAATCCAAAAAGCGTTAACAAGAAAAAGAATAATCCAAGACGGTTCTGGAATCCAGAGATGTCGTTGACAACGTCATAGTACAGATATCCAACCAAAACTAATTGGGTTAGCAGATCCTCACAACAAATCATTAACATACATACCAGAAAGGACAACAGCAATACCGTAATGCGTCAGAAGAAGCATTGGATTGCGATATAGATTTTTAAATGTGCGTCCCGAGAGAATAACAAACTGCTCAAATACTCCAATCCTTTGCGAATCATACAAAAACGAGGGAATTTCATCTGTGTTTTCAGTGGAAGCATGCAAACTCTGCTCAATTTCTGAGATGATTCCATGCGAAACATCAGATTTTTTATACTCTCTAACAATCTCCGCAAGGTCTAACGTCTCAGAAACTTCAGCTGTGGTACTGGTTTCCACATTAGTAGCATCCTCAGACTCTCCATTCTGCTGCAAAGGATGCTCATCCTCTCTAGTTGACAACGGAATAAGCTCACCCTCCTCATCATCAGATGCGCTTGATGAGCTTGAGCTGGCGGCAAGTGACGGCGGGGGTATATCATGGTAAGAATGGCCATTTGCTCGGCTGGCTCTGGACGCATTCATAGTAAGATCAATCAAGAAATCAGCCAAGTTGAAACCAGAAGGACAGTCGTAGCCAATTCCGGCAAAGTAAGGCTGGCAGTCAACCTGAAGACCAGAGTACACGACCTCACCATGCGAAAGCAGCAAAAGTCTATCAAATATGGCGACAATATTAGAACGAGGCTGGTGGATAGTGAAAATGACAGTGCGCTTATAGTTCTGAGCAAGGGTCTTCAAGCACTCAATGACATTAAAAGCATTGAAGGAATCAAGTCCAGATGTAGGCTCATCCAGGAACAGAATCGAAGGACTGGTAACCAATTCGCAGGCAATCGCAACGCGACGCTTCTCACCGCCAGAAATTCCTCGATGTCCTTCCCAACCAATAAATTGATCCTTGATATCCATGATTCCAAGCTCATTTATAGTCTCAAGAACACGTAGTCGCTTGGCGTTACGTGACATGGTTTTCGGCAGTCGCAGAAGTGCAGAATTGAGAATAGTCTCATACACAGTCAAAGTAGGCATCAAAGCATCTTCCTGATCGACAAATCCAATAATACTCTTAAACTGACTTTCCGAAACATCATATCCGTTAACCAAAATCTGGCCATCGACTCGGCCATCCTTGTTCTTGTGCGCCAAAATATCAAGAAGCGAAGTCTTTCCGGCACCTGAAGCTCCCATGATTGCCATGATCTCGCCAGGGTGGATGACACCTTGAACACCTCTGAGAATTGTCTTCTCATGAACGCAGTATGCGGTGTCTCGGAAGAGTAGGGTCGCAGGTGTATGGCCAGCCATTAGCTTGTAAGATTCGTCATCGGTGGGCAGTTTTGTGCTACTTGTCAGCTCTTGCAATTTTCGGACCGCAAACATCACTCCGAATGCGACAACGACAATGAACAGAAGAACACTGAAGATTCCAAAAACCAAAACTTTCTTATTCAACTTCTTTTGTGGGAGCTCGTATCCGGGTAATTCACTGTAATGCATACATTCTCCGCTGTTGCAGTGAAGGGTAATAGTCTCATCACCAAAGACAGACTGGATCAGGTCATCCATAGCTGGTTCGGAAAACTCGCATGCGTCGGTAGCAGAGTCGCAAGTGAAGTATCCCGGACCTTCAATTGCTTCGGTAAGGAAATCTGTGATATCGATCGATCCGTCAGCACCGCAGAGGGTTCTGTCGGGGATGCAGGCGCATTCAATGTTGGGACACGAATACATAGTTTTATTTGTTGTAAAGGTTGATTCTACTCTGTTAGCTGGATAACGGAATTGAGGATTGACTTACCTGATTCAAACTCGCATTCAGAGAGTTGACAGAAGAAGCTCTCAACTTCTCCAATCCAGACTATAATCGTTAGTTACTTCTTGAGATACCATGTAGATTACAGCTAAACATACACTGAAAGTCACAAATCTCGGCGGTGCGGTTGCAGGTGAATGTAACCTGGGGCAAATCGCCGTCCAGGATATCAAGAATCTTCCGGTCTATAAACTGTTAGAGGTGCACACTGAGATAAGAGATACGACATACTGGTGACATTGCACATCTGGAAGTTCTGCTTGACAGTCAAGCCGCCTTTGTAGCATGCGCCACCGGTGCCATCAGGCATGAATGCGTTGCACGAATCATCCGTTTTGCAGACTACAATCACGTTAGCAGGGATATTTCTCATTCACATCGTAAGCAGAAACAGTACCATTGCAGTTGATTCCCTCCCATCCATCGGAACAATCGCAGGTGGGTCCGCTACGAGGCATGCGATCCCGGCCATCAGGCAACGATCCACAAACTATCAACACAGTAAGCATTCGCAAACACACTCATAACAACAGCACAAAATACACACCAGGATCGACACAGTCAGCGCCGCCAAAGCCAGCCGGACAGTCGCAGAGTCCGTCGTAAGGCCTGCAGTCCGCGAACTGGGCGCACTGGTGGGCAGGCAGCAGGCAATTGAAACTACACCAAGTCAGCTATACGCTCATTATAAGCACAATAACACACACCATTCATCAGCAGCTGCGATATGCGGAGTTTTGCTGGCAAAGATGGACGAAAGGTCGAACGAGCTGTTGTGTGCGCCGGGGAAGGCTGGGAAAGCTGCGATGGCAGCGCAGCACTGGACGAGCAGCAGCAGCGCAGCGGCAAATAGCGCACCGTTCGAACGAGAAGAAGTCATAGAATCCGCTTATAAAAGGGTGATTAACTGCAGAATACTCAGAAACGAAGAAAAGGCCCGGGGAACTGGTGCTGACGGGCTAAGAAAGATGATAAGATAAGCTGGTCTCGAGGACAGAACAAGGCCAGATTAGCGTAGAGAAGGACAAAAAAGATGGCGCAAAAACGGTCAGAAAAGCGTCCAGTTCGCCAAATCCAGAAAACACACACAAAACAGACGCAAAACAGGCTGCTGTTATCCTTTTTATGCAAAAGTGTGCTGATTGTGTCCTCACACTGCGCTGCTTTCGAGTCAAAGTCGAGGTTGGTCGTGTCCGCAATGGGCAATTCAGACTGGGTCAGATAATACAAAGAGGGTCAGTGCTACTATTATCCGACCCAATCTACAACAACGGGTCAGGAATTGCATCATACAACAGTCAAAATTACAATTAATACTGTATCGAATTGTATTTACATCATGCCGTCTATAAATATATAATCAATCAATACTGTATCGAGTTACTTGTAGTTAAACAAAACTACCTAATCAATGAATGAAAACAAACAATCAGACTTTGACAATCTTCAAGCGGACCGGCCACTCGTATCTCCATCATTTATCATCTCTTATCTCTATTCTCTAACTCTCTCAAACAGTTCATACTTAGTTGTTGAAGCTGTAGTTCTCGTCAGTGATACGTCCGCGGAGAACAGGAATCTCAGTTCCCTTGATGTAAACATCCTCAAACAAAATATCAGGGCTGGCATCAGGAGGAGGAGCAGCCTCGGCCTCAGCAACTTCCTTCTCGACATAAGCACGGATCTCCTTGTCAATGGTCTTCAACTCGTCCTCGGAAATGACACCCCAGTTAACAAGTCTGTCACGGAGTCCGGTAACAGGGTCATGAGTCGAACGCATGCGCTGAATCTCCTCACGAGTCTATACAAACTCATTAGCAACTAACTCACTTGTTTTTGCTTTACAGAAATACATACTCTGTAGGTAGTACCAGGGTCAGACATAGAGTGACCTCCATAACGGTAAGTGGTGTACTCCATAACCAAAGGTCCATTTCCAGTAGTAGTGTACTCTCTCGCAAACTGCGATGCAAGTTTGCAAGCAAGAACATCCATTCCATCGACCTTAAGACCAGGAATGTACTGTCCACGCTTGTGGTACTCAGTCAACGCAGACGATCGAGCAGCAGAAGTACCCATACCGTACTTGTTGTTCTCGCACGCGAAAACACACGGGAGCTTCCACAACTTAGCCATGTTATAAGCCTCAAAGACCTGGCCCTGGTTAGCAGCACCGTCTCCGTACAAGGCAAAGGTGGTGTGGGGAAGTCCAAGGTAGTGCTTGGCGAACGCAAGTCCGGCACCAACAGGAACCTGAGCACCGACAATTCCGTTTCCACCAAAGAAGTTATGAGCAAAAATGTGCATAGAGCCACCTAAAAGTTATTAGCACTATCTTCTTATCTGACAAACTACTCTGAACACACCCTTTCCGAAAGAAGCGCCCTCACGACGTCCCATCAGCTCAGCAAGGATCTTCTTGACCGAGGCACCACGCATGTAAGCAAAACCATGGCAACGGTAGGCAGTAATAACCATATCGTCCTTGGTAATAGCATGCTCGATACCGACAGCAATGGCCTCCTCACCAATCGACAGATGGCTGTGTTTTGTTAGTACGTACTCGTTAGATCGTTTTCGTTAATCATACCAGCTAAATACAAGTTAGTCACTATTTTCCACATCTCAAAAAAATGAATACATACAATCCACGGATCTTCTTAGCCTTGTAAAGGGCATCAGCGGCAGTTTCCATTCGGCTACGCATGTTAGTACCGGTCACTCCACACTCAAGCTCAAGCAATCGCCGAAACTCACCGAATAGAGACCATATCCTTGTACATCTGCATCAACTCGCCCTTGGTGGTGGTCAACTCGTAGGTAGGCAAATCGATCTCGTAGGTCTCGAAGAGCTCAGCGGGAAGAGTGATGGTGAATGGGGCATCAATTTCCTGTTTATGTCAGTATTTGATACAAATAAACAGCACCACACATAATTCAATGATCAAATTATTCAATCATTCATTATATCTCAAATAACACTATAACTGTACAACTAAAAACAAGATCGTACACACCTCGGGCATATGAGAAACAACAGCCTCGGTCGCCAGCGAGCGAGCAGCAAAAGGACGCACAAAGGCTCTCGAACCAGTCGAGGCCAAACAAACCGACTTCAGTACAGCAGACAACATTATTGTTGCTAGAATTGAGGTTGCAGAGGGATTCTTTGGTGATTAGAAGGGACTGATGGTGGTGAAGCCGAAGGGGAGAGCGTCCTTCGGAGAACAGTTGTGTGTTAGAGTGTGCATTCTGAACTCTACGCGTGCTCAGTAAAGTTCAGCATGTGGGATGTCTGCTGTTGTGCACTAAACTGCGTGATAGTTGTGCAATAACTCTAATTATGCAAGGGTTCGCAGCCAATCAGTGTGCGCTTCCGGATGCGAGCTGCGCGTCGTAGTGTCGGCTCGATGGTGGGGAAGTGTTGTTTACAACAACAACAACATTTTTGAACCGTGACTGTGTGAAACAATTGAACAGAAAAAAATACACAAAAATAAAGAAAAATATTCTGATATAGATAATCCTACTTTTCTCTTCAAAATCACTCCAAAATTCTGTACATTCCTCGTCTATCAAAAAGTGGGGGCAATACGCAGGTCACGTGCACTCATACACAAGCAATAAACAGAACTCCAAACTCCATTCATAATACATATACATCTGTTCTATTAACGATCTGATTTCTGCGTCTTGACTGGTGGGGCGGCGACAACCACCTGCTTCAGACTGCCTGATCTAGGCTCAGCAACGTAGACACCCCTTCGCGAAGGACGAAGCATAGTACGCGACTCCCAAGCTGGGATATCAAGAAACGAGGATAAATCTTTCGGTACACACAGTGCCATTGGATTTCCCATAGCTGATACTGTAGATTCCCACCCAAACTCATCAACCATCTCGAGTCCACTCGGTGTAGATGAAATCAGACTGATCACATAAAACGCAGTGCCCTTCAAGGACCACACCTGTGACGACACCGCAATATCAACTATAGTCTTCACGATATCAGTCTCCTCTAAAAACTGAATCCCCATCTCTATCGACGCAATACTACCAACAGCCCATAAACATGACTTCAGCTTCGTCAAGGTATCCAGATCAGACTCCTCGCTCGCGTGCTCTTCAATATACGCACAAAACGTGCGAACATGATCTTTCTGTCGCAAGATCTTAGCGCCTTCATTAGTCCTAACCAATTCTCGATAAAAATGCGGTGGAAGCGTTACACCAGCATCAGTGGGCCCTGATCCGACTAGCAATGACTGCGCAAGCTGTCTCTCGACTACCCGTACATACATCTCATTCCCGGATTCATACCATTCCTTCATCTGCTGCTCGACATAGTCCAGCTCTTGTAAAAAGTTGAATCCATGTGAAGTCGACAAAAATCTCAATAGCAAAGGCGATATCGAATCAGTCAGGTACTCTAAACTAGGAAGACACTGCACAATCCGATCTAAAGTTTGACTGATACTGCACGCATCTCCTAAAACCTTCACTGCCAAATCACACACTTGCTGATCAACATCGTAAAGCTGGTCGACTAAAAGCCGTACTGCCCAATTATGCATTTTCAAATCATCAGACTCTAGCAAAGTTCCCACGAATGACGTCGCAAATAATCGTAAATCTTTATCACCTGTTGTCAAAACCTTTTCCAGAAGAATCCGCGGATGCCCTTCAAGATGATAATCAAGATTCGAAATAAGCGCAATAATCAAGTCCTTCCTACTGGTAAGTTCAGAAAGATGATAAAACATATTAAACATTCGCCATCGTTCAATCATCACTACTCCATTAGGATCCGAACTAAGCGTCCCAAGAAGTGCAAAATATCCATAACTTAATGTCGACTCGAGTCTGTGCTTGGAAAACAACGGCTCAGTAGAAGTGATGCCACTCATAGGATCCAGCTGTGCCATACACTCTGCGATTTGACGTAGAAGTTTGTTTTCAGAGAGATACTTCACTCCTTCTGGATTTGCTAGTAATGTCTTGACTAACACACTGCCAGCTCTGATGTATCGCTGCGTCGATGTAGTCTTTCGCACCTCAGAAAACCTATACTTAAACGGCCTGTAAAATGACATTAACCGCTTCATAAACTTAGTCGCTCGAATAGCCTCGTCTAATCGCTTCGGATTCAACAACGGACCCTGCATGATCTCAATCAACGTATCCCAGTTCCATTTTGTATAGTTCTTTGTGCTCAAAACATTCGTCTCTAACAGTAAACTTCGGAAATAAGTGTCATCAAGATGCAATCCAAGTCTCATTTTTTTCAACTCTGACCGTCGCGATTCTTTAACAGGTGGCCCACCTTCCCCGCGATTCTGTAAAGCAAGATCGGGAAACGATTGGTATAAACTCTTTGTAATCCGATCAATTCGAAAAATAGCCGAACTAGCAGGAAACCTCTCCAGCGACCCAAACCGCGCCGCCGAAGCAAACAGATCGCCTAGAACTTGAGTCTTGATCGCATATCGTTGTGGCAGGATCTTTGCCGATAAACTGATAATCTCTCCGAGTAGCAGCGTTGCCTTGCGAGTGGTCTTCTCGTCGAGGTTGTCCTCGATTATAGCAAACAGGAATTTCAATAAATCTGCCTCTATAAAGAGAGACAGCAACAGAGCGACGTATTTATCTGTCAACGAACGACTAGGATTTCGCATTCCTTTTCTTATCGATGCTTCTTCAGCTGTACTCGAAGCAAAGTCTACTTCCGTTAGCTTTCGTAGAAGTAACAGAGTGATTAGGCATACCTGTCATCTTTTGACCAGCAAGGAATGGAGCTGACCAGGCTGGCGATTTGATATTAAACACTTCAAAATAAAGATCCAGCATGACATCCTACATAAGTTAGCACTTTTCTCAAAGATTATCGACTAGTACTCACGCGTAGTCCAGACAGAGGTAACCTCAAAACCTGGACAAAAGCTTCAATCGATCTAAAATTGAACATGCACATATAAAACAACCCCGGCCAACTTTTAAGCATTAATATAATCACACGAGCACAACTTTTAACTTTTGTTTCATCCATATGATCTTGTTCCTGCAGTTCAGTCAATGGCGCGAAAACGACGTCGAGGTCTTGCCCGGCCCAGATGTATTGCCGCGTGTCGGGCTTGTCGAGAAGCTGTAAGAATGCGAGGGTTATGCCTTCACAGAGATCGTAGGGACCGTTGGAGAGTGTGATGGCTAGCGCTTTAACTCCACCTGCTGCATTAACTTTCTCAGGAGCAAATAGTACTATATACGTTAGCATTGTTCAGAATACATGAGTAGGAACGTTCGTACGTAGTTCGGCAAGAGTCTCAAGTGCGATATTGCGTAATTTATCAGAAGGCTGCTCAGCTACAGCTACCAACGCACAAATCACACCTAAAGATAACTCATTCACTCCATTCGGTATTTCAAGATATCCACGAATAAATTTGATAGCTTGCTCACGCTCGACGTTGAATTCAGCTTCCTTTGCGAGAGATCTGAATTGTTAGCCTGTAGTCATCGTACGATAAATAAACATACTTGATAACAAAAGCATCTGTGCGAAGACCAATGATTGCTTTTAGCGATTGAATGTCAAAGATTGCGTATCGTGCCGTTCGATATCCGGTAGCGACGACTTCCTTTGTTGGATGGGAAAGCAGTTTCTGCACTCTACACCATATGTTAATTGTGTTCAAAAAAATGCAGTGATTAACACACCTTCTACCAAACACGCTTAAAACCAATTCTTTCCGTAAATTTGGATATCGCTGCAGCAACGACGCCAGCTCGTTTGTCTTTGATACCAAGAACAACGGCGACCGATCTGGCTCTTCTAAGGACTGTAAGATATCGCCCAGCGCCCACGTCGGACTCGATGGACTGTTTGGAACTTCTGCGTTCAACTCATTAGATTCTGTCTTGATATAATCACCAGGAAGTGTAAACACACCGTCATCGTCGTTGTTGCTGACTGCGTTGGCTTCCAGATCAGTTGCAATCGGATCAAGACTGATCATTGCTTCTAGTTCGCGCCTTACAACAAAATCCAAGCAATCCTACGCACAGGCACCCTTACCAGACTCTTTTGTTGAAATGCTGTGTAGCCACGTTGTTGGTTGCAGGATTGATCAGCTCTGATCGAGCTGTTGATGTTGAGAACCGGAGTAGTTGTATCACAGCAGACAGATTTTCATTGAAAGGCATCCAAATAACCCCAGACTATAACCTTTCCCTTCTAATGCCTTTAGTCAGTGAATACTCAATCCTTATACAAGTCTCAACTGTGATGTTGTGTATTTGCGCTGTATTCAACCATCTCTGAGCGTTCAGTGCTCGGGAGACACAACTTTAGCCGCACTCGCCGCCTAATCACCTTCAAATTTTACCCACCACTCAGGTCTTATTTACTCACTAATATTCTGAGTGAACAAGCCAGAATGTCACAGTCAACTGCAAAGCGGAAACCAGCAGAGTTAGTTGCAGAGAAACGCAAGACTGTGTTTCGTCCGGTGCTCGATAATCCACACGTTAAAGTGACCTGGTATGTCTTTTCAAAGCCAGATATTCGCAGTATTCTAACATATTCAGGCCGGAGGTGTCACCAGACGAGGGACAGCTGTATCTTGATCTCTTATGCAGGTAAGTGCTTGCCTTTATTGCTATATACACCAGCTAATTATCGTACTAAGTCTGTTAAAACCCATCCAATCTTACATCATTGCCAAATCAAATTTCGAAGGATCAGCAAATCGCCAGAAAAAACTAGACAAATTAGAACGGCCTGAAGTACTGCCATTTCTTACATTTGGTCTCAACAAATCAACTCAAGCTATCGAATCTCAAGCATCGGAAATATACATCCCACAATCATACGCACTCTCCACAACAACTATCTCCAACAAAAAACAAATCAAAAACCCAGTCATCGCACTCTTCGTTGCAAGATACGACATCGAACCAGCTATTCTGCTAGCTCACCTGCCAATGCTCACTCTCAATTCCTCTCCGCAAGTCAAACTGATCCAACTGCCCCGGTCTGCTATTACATCCTTGTCTGAAGCATCGGGGATTCCAGAATTAGGAATTTTGGGCATCAGATCTGGTTGTCCAGGTTCTGAAATGCTGTTTAGCGCACTTGAAAAGACAGAGTATGCTAACTCACCATATGGTAACCCTGAAGACACAGAAATATACCAAGAACTGAAGGTGAAGCAGATTATTACTACTATGCCAATTCCACCAAGAAGTAATTATAGATTAAAGGAAAAGTAGGAGTTTAGGATTTTTGATTTTTAATTGTATATATTCGTCAATGTAATATTTGTAAGTACCCGTCGAACTACAGACATAATCAATACACTTAGGCAGTGGTAGCAGGGAAAGTCCAGGTCTCCTCAGACTTGAAAGGAACTCCAAGCTCGAGAAGAGTGCCAAAGGCCTTGCTGAAGTCGGCAAAGAAAGCATCATTGTCCTTGGCGTACGTGACCACCCACTTCTTGAAGCTCTTGTCCTTGACGAGGGCCATGTCAGCGGGTAGCATCATAAGGCTCTTGGTCTTGTCGTCCTCGTATTGCTTAGGTCCGGTCCACTTTCTCCAGTGCCACTTCTCGTCGAGCAAGAGCTTGTAGAAGTCATTGGTCATGTAGGTAGGCGCAAAAGTCCAAGGGCCATCGAAGCCAGATCTGTCGGTGTGGCAACGACCGAGGGCGTGCGCACCAACAAGGGCAACAATCTCCTGATCATTGAAACCTAAACAGGGTTAGTTAGTATATATGGATCAGGGGTAACACTTAGCGACGTACCCATGCGATAGAAGATGTTGCGAATGTGGTCTGATCCCTGAGCAGCGTCGGGGAGACGGCCATCAGGAGTGCAGGCACCTGTAGATGAGTTAGCATTGTATTAGACAATGATATCTTTTTTCTGTATACAGTCTGACAGTCTGTCTCAATAGAGTCTAGACAATGAGCAAGCACGGAAATCATCACGTGACAGAGCCCTGGCCACCGCACAATCTACCAAAAGCGCAGATGGGATGATTTTGAATAGCGAGATGCAAAAAAGAAAGATATAAGGATGAATAGAATAAGATAAAAGACTTACTGGCATCAGCATCGGCACGGCCAGGACGCCATTTGATAGTAGGGCCGCCCATTTCCTGGACGGCAGCAACACCACCAAGGGTCCACAAGTCACCGTAGGAAATCCAGGGGTACTTGGCGTGGATAGGCTCAAGACGATCACGGGCAGCTTTCTGATAAAAGTTAATAACTGCGAAGTAGACGACGTCATTAGAGGGTGATTGGACTTACGAGACCAGCATTGGCACCCTGCATAAGAGGTCAGTATATGATAAAGCAGATAAAAGATAGATCAGAGGGATAAGGACGAGTAACTTACATGAGCAGCTTCGGGGTTGAATCTATATACAAGTTAGCACAATGTCTAGGATAGAAGAGAGAGAACATAAATCATAGAAGGGATACCTCATAGTGGCACCATTAGAGCCACCAGTCTTTGTGTTGACGTCGTAGGTGCCCGAGGCGTGCCAGGCGAGACGGATAAGCACGGGGCCAAAAGATCCATCATCGTAGTCGTTGTCCTCGAGGGTGTCTGCGATATCAGCGTAGACCTTCTTGTAGTCCTCGTAGGTAGGCACGAAGGGCTTCGAGACTGTAGTGGCCTCGGAGGAGGAGTAGTAATAGTAGCCTCCAGCGGCGAGGGCTGCGGCGAGGGCTGCAAAAATCAGTGGACTGCTGCCGGAGCTCTTGGGGGGCTCAGCTTTGGGAGTGGGTTCGGGGGTAGGTTCAGCGGACTCTTTGGGGGGCTCTGTCGCAAAGAGACGGACACCAGCCGGGCGGACGATTGCAGCGCGGGCAGCGCGAGGGGCCACAGCGCGAACGCAGCGGAAGGCGGGGCGGACGTAGAGGGACATTTAGAAGGGAAGGGAAGCGGTGATGACGATGGAGGAGTGGAGGATAGTGAGTGATAAGGCAGGGGAAAGAATGTTAGGACGGGGAAGGCAGTGTATTTAAGGAGCGCAGGACACGGAAGAGCAGAGCGGACAGTCAGAGCTGATTGAATCTGGCAATGGGTGCGTGTTAGGATTGCTAGGCGGGGTTGATTTGAGCCGCACAGTCGTATGAGGCGCACTTATTAGCTGGGCTGTGATTGGCTATTACTATAATGCGAAGCACTATAGAGCAATTGTAGATAATAGTATTATATTAGCATAATAGAATATTATTATAATAAAAGAGAATAAAATAGTAGTAAAATAACTGCTTAATAAACAACAGCATAACGCAATCGGAGAAACAATATCGGATCACTTATTACAAGCATTCAAAGTTCTGGAACTTTTTCGATTACAAATTAGTTTCTTTATTCTTCCAAAAACCCTACTAAAAAGCCCTATTGCTATCCATTATTATTCCACTATATTATCACTAATTGCCGAGAGTTTTGCTTCTGTACATTCAATGATCTAACAGAAGGAACAGCTGTATTACAGTCACTTATTAGCTAATTATCTTAAGAATGCTTATTAATTGTCGGACTTACTGTTTGCCCGTGTCTCTGCATTGTCTTCAGTCCTCAACTCTGTGCTCAATAAAATCTGCAACAACAGCAGCAGCTACTTTCTACAACAAACTTTGCATCACTAATCAACTGCTCTCGTCCACAGTTTGACACATTTCGTACAGTAAGATGCTTACAGCTTACAGCTTGCATAGCACCACAGCACTCGTGATAGTCTATCAGACCACTGTATCACATCATGACATAATATATAACATAATACATTGCATAATAATTATAACAATATCACGTAATTATTACCTATCTGTCACGTGAAGTTACTACTATTAGACCACCACTCTTACATTCGAATACTGTGTATAACTCCCAATCAGGCACACTTCGGAGTATAAACAACACAACTTTTCTACTCTGCTCTTTGCACACGACAATCGATCTCTGAACTGCGAAATCATTCAAAGCAATCAAACACAACCATTGACTGTGTTGACTACGATTAACATCCTTATCAATCTGTTATCAGCAACTACAATCAGTCATCGCCTGTTATCAACTATCAGCTATCTGATCTGCAAAACACCATGCTCAGAATCTTCTCTTCCACAGCGACAGTCCTCGCCAGACCTCCGACTGCCTCGCGTATCCTCCTCTCGTCATCCACTTCCTCAGTCATTGTCCGTCAGATCCCTTCATTATTTCACAGCTCTAGATCTTTCTCAGCATTTTCAGCTCTTCGCGCTGCTGCAACTGAAACCCCGTCAACTGCTCCTGCCAGCGCACAGCTCTCATGGAACGAGTTCCTCAAATTCAGAACCTACCGTCGCGGCTTCCAAATCGCGTCGATGGGCGTCACTGGAATGATCGGTCTTGTCTCTGGATGGGGATATGTCTCGACAGTTCAGATTGATCCGACCCAGATGATCTTTGGCTTTGATCCGTTACTCGTCATGGGTCTTGGATTATTCGCATTCACCGGCGTATCTGCTCTTGCCGGCCCTCTTTTGGGAAACTTTGTCTTTAATTTCATTATTCTCAGAGGAAAGCGGATACCATTCCGTGGTGTAAGTCTTACTCTTATTATACCATATAAGCACACTGTACAAACAGAATACTGACACCATTATAGAAAGAAGATCTTTTCTTACAGCACGTCATCAAGAACAGAGTTGATCCTTCCTACCAGTCATTTGCCAACCCAGTCCCTGACTACTACGGCGAGAAAATCACCTCTCTTCATGGCTACAGACGGTGGTTGCGTAATTGTGCCGCATATAGAAAGAAGCGCGATGAGTTCCTCAAGCTGTAATTGTAGATATTGAATATACGTTATCTTTCTTCTCTGATGCTATTATTGATATTAGTGCTGCTCTGGCAGTATCAATTCAATATCATACCGAGTATGATCCTCTTCCTCTTTTGGTCCCGCTTCTTCAGATATTATCCCTATACGCAGCTTCTCGTACTTCCAATTATTTCAAATTTCTACAATATTTAATCATAATAATGCTTTTATTTGAAATGTATTATAAAAAGAAATTACAACAATACTCAACAATAAAGCTGCCATGAATTGTATGAGTTCTAGATCCCAAAGCTTATTTCCAGTCTGGAGATTCTTGTGAAATAAATTTCCCAGCAACAGCAAACTCGCAGTGAACAGTCCAGTTTCCAGATCGTTAGATCAAAGATCAGCGAACAAGGAAAGGTGATTTAATAGCGTTGGAGAGTTGTGCGGATTTTGGATTATTTTTTTTCGTTTTTTTTTTGAGTTGTTTGTGACGTTTAGGCTGAGAAAAGACAGACACTAGAATCAAATCTTCACCACGCAGCGCTCTCTGCCCGTCGGCCATGCTACGTATAAACCAAACAGAGAAATGTGTTTACTCTGCTGTTCGTGGTTTGATATTCACACCTGCGCGACCGATATTACCTCTGGTGAAGAATAAACCGTGGTGTTACAGAAGATGGACTTCCTCGACGCCAGAAAATGACGAAGATAATGATCAGCTACTCATCGAATTCCTCAGACGTGGCGCGGATCGGCCTAATATTCGAAATATCAGAAAACCAGAGTCATTGGTGAATCAAGATACTCTCCGGTCAGCGCTGTTTGATGACGAGTATGACGACGACGAGGTGGATTCCCACGATCGACGCACGCAACCAGAAGAGCAAGCAAAGAAGGAGCCTGGAGAAGTCAGACTACACAGCGAAGAGCATATCATTATCTTACAAGAGAGCAAATTTCAACGAAAACCAAGACGAAGAGCAGCTACGCAAACACCAATCATCACCGAAGAGCCAACAGAGACTACAGAGAACGAGCTTGAGTCTAATTTTACCCTTCTGATGGGCAAAGACAGCGACAATGGATTAGAAGATATGGCTGAAAGTTTAGATGCGATGCGTCCTCATGCGAATCTTGTCAGTCACGCAAGATATAGTCAACTAGACAAATCTATCCAACGAGCATTCAAGCGGAATCAATTATTAGACTATCTCAAACAGCTTGACACTAAGAAACCGTACAAACTGGGGAAAGGAAAGTCTCTTTTGAAATCAGAAATCGTTGCATACATTATTCAGAATGTATGGGGTATTAAGATCTCAGCAGATGTGTCCAAAGATCTCTTGACTCAGCGCGAATTTCTCGTCAGGGATCGTCGCGATATGATCCTCTTACTTTCAAAAGACGCACTACTTCTTCGAAAAACAACCGAACTCGGTCTTACTGTGCAGGTCGGACGAAAGGGTAACGCGATCGAGTTAATTGGAACAGAGAGTGCGGTCGAGAGCGCGATTCGTCGGCTCGAGCATATAACTAAGAACGTTGTCGAGCAGCATGTTGATCTTGAGTTTTTGATGCATACCCGTGATGTTTCGATCGATGATATTCCGTTAAGCGTTATATCTCAGTTAAGTGAGACGTTTGTCGAACCTATCGATAATCGAACACTTCGAATCTCCGCCTTTGTCGAACACAGAATCGCCCTCGCGCGACGATTGATCGTGCTCTCTTTGAAACTCTACCGACGCGATCAACAGCAGATTTATTTCTCTGCAGGATCACTAACCGAAAGCGATACCGCTTTCTACAACGTCTACGAAACTAGCTGTCTACCATGGTATGCTCGGAATAGTCGATGGAAGCGATGGCGAAGCGTGGTGTCTCGATATAATAACGCTGATCCAGTTCCTGTTGAGTTGGAGGACTTGATTGCTCAGTACCCTATGCTTGTTTTGAATGAACTTGATCAGCTGAATGAGGACTCTTTTGCTGTTATTGATCCGACCGAGAAGGAAGACTATGCGCTGCAGCTAGTCGGATTCGACTCGAAAAGGAGACCAGATGAAGTGGTTGATAGAACAGTCGGCGAGCTCATGAAACGAATGGTTGAAGAAGATCAAGATTTGAAGGATCTGAGAGCTGCACGTGTTGATTCTGAAACCGAAGATATTGAAACGGTGGATGTGGTGGAGAATGAACATGGCTTTGCGAATGCGTTTGCGATGCTTGATGAAAAGCCCGTGAACAATGAAGCTGAATACAGCGCCACGTATGTTCAGCTTGGTTTGTTTTGATTTATTCTAATTATTTTATAGATTTGGAATGGCGTTGCACGAGGAAGAAAAAATTGGCCAAGATGCAGATATCCTATCGACTTCTCAGCTCCACTCAAAAGACAAATATATGTTTGTTGAACAGTATGTGCCCTTGGTATTTTCTTTAGTATTTGCTAACAAGATAGCTCCCCGATTTTCACCCGATTCATTGAGACATTCCATGAGAGCATTAAGAGAGAACCGATAGACTCAGACCGGGATTATAACAGACACGATCCGCATTCTCTACTCTCTGCTATTGAAAAAGACGACCCAACATCTCTACAGCGGTATTACAGTCTTCAGTTTATCCCATCTCCGTATGCGCATCCAGCAAAATTTGCAAACTACGCGCCTCTTGAGATGACGATTGCCGCAGACGACTTATGGGAGCCGACAAGCACGGTCGATCTCGCCTCGTGCGAGCATGACTCGGCGATAGATTTATGCCTTCCGCGACAGAGTCTGGATGTCAGATTCCGACGAAAAGTTGATCTGCCGATACCACAGGACCAGGAAGGTGTGCAGGATTTTTTGAATAAGATGAAGGTTGATCTAGCCGATGCGTCGAAACGCATTAAAATCCCAGACACATTGGATGTGTTGTCCAAGTCGAGTGCTGCCGAGGATGCAACTGAGCTCGATAAAGTGACCTATCTCTTTCGCTCTCTCGAGCAGCGCTGGGAGCTGAAATATAAACACGGGGAGTATGTCCTCGAGTTCTGCGTTGTCGAAAGCAGTGTTTTAGATGGCCGCCGGATCAAGGCATCGCTTATGCTTGATCCTGAGCGCGTGAGTTTGGATCCTGCAGAGCGCGCTGAACAGCTTCGCGATCTTGCAAAAGCTGCGGTTGAGCTTGCTGTTGGAGCGAGTTTGCTGATGAAGGCATAATATGTAAATAGTTCTCTAATATATCACTGCATCTTCATTAACATATCTTATTCCCTGTCCACTGTAGATTGTCTGTAGAGTGCTACTGCCTTAGAGCACCTGTCCTGGTGCGGCTCGCTTAAGAGTGCCTGGCTGCGCAACGGGCGCACGCGTCTCGATTGCTCGCTCCATGTGTAGAAACAGCCTTGTTCAGCTTCACACTTATCCTCCGCTTCACCACTCTTCACCAGCACCTTTTCAGTATCAGATCCTCTTCACAGCAAACATGGCTCTTCGCAGCGGCCAGGGCGCATTCAACGCCCTCGTTGTCGTGATGCTGCTCTCGTTGCTGGTTCTGTACAGAGTAACGCTGCCTCGACGCCTCGAACCGTACTCCGTTCAACTGCCAGACATCCAACGGCATCTCTCATTCCAGTTCCCTTCTTACTTGTCTTCTCTTCAGCCAGTGCTAGACACTTCACGGCTCGAAACAGGCGACTCGCACGGCAGAATCAAAGCAGCCCGTCTCAAACAACTCACAGAGTCGAGCGCGAAGATCAACAAGCCGCAAGGCATCGCGGACGACATCACAGCCTTCCTCTTCTCCTGCAAAACCGGAGTTCCACCAAAAGCTGAAGTGTTTGAGAGCTTTGTATATCTCAAGTATGACCTCATTGAAGTTAGAATCGTGAATGAGCAGTGGCCTATGACGTACAACCCAACAGTCCTCGCACTTCCTCCATCCTCTCACTTTCCGTTCCTCATCGTCGCTCGTGTCCGCGGCGAGGGATTTTTCCAAACTTCTCTCATCTGCGAAGGCAAGTATATCGACGAAACAAAAGACAATGCCTACGGCTTCCCTATTACCACCAGACTCATCGGCTGCGCTACGAGCGCAAAAGAACTAGCCGTCCCTCAGACTCCCGCCCGAGACTGCCAGGAGCGCGACTTCATGTCTGATGTCCCGGGATTCCACGACCCGCGTATATTCTGGTCAAACGAAGGCGCTCCGCTCATGATCATCAACCAGCAATCGCGATACGGATGTTTCGGGCTCTGGGTAATCGACCTGCGCAGCGTCTATCCGTCTCTCAGATACCGCGTCAACCGTGCGCTTCTGAATGAGTTCCCAACTGTGATTGAGCTCACCAGACTTGAAGGACGAGGAAACGTAGAGAAGAACTATCTTTTGTTCTACGACTCGGTAACCTCAGAGGCATACGTTCAATACGACCTTGCTCACAACAAACGTCACTTTGCAAAACTAATCGGCAACGGCCTCACCACATCCAACATGACAAGCCCTCTTGAGATGTCATGCATCCACGAAGACGCTACCTGGCATCAAGCTACAAACGCTATCCAAATCGTGCTTTGCAATTACGGTGAATGCACTCCCGGTCCCGAGAATACTGTCTACATGTCTTTTCTACACAAAAAATCCGGCGTCAAAGAAAGTCTTAAAGTCCAGTACCGTCGTTACGTTGCCATCTGGCGCACTACTGTTCCCTTTGAAATGGTTGCCTTTGGCAGCAGACATATCAGATTCAACAACGAAGACGAATGGGAACAAAAATTCGACGTCGAAGGAAAATTCTTGTACACCGTCAGCGTTAACTGGGAAACAAACCAGAATCGTTACGAGGGATATCTAAACGAAAACGTTATTGTCAGTCTCGGCGTTGGTGATCATGGAAACGCAGCTGTTATCTTACCGGCTCGTGATCTATTATCATGTATGGAGTCTTGTGCTATTTAATCTCTTTTGTTTATAGGAGTTGTTGCGTGCTTTGGCATTTTTGGGTTCCTATTCATGTTTATCACATGCGTTGTATATAGCGGGTTTCAAAAGTTGAATTGTAAAAGAATTGAAATATTATACAGATAATTGTAGACAATTTATTTCTACTCGAAGCTTTACAAATACTATTACACAATTGCAGTCCACAACACCAAAAGTAAATAATCAAAAATCTAAAACAAACCATCCCAATCATAAATATCATCTTTTCCAAACTTGTTACAATTTTAATTCCAAATGCTTCATCACTAAAGCCAATCGTTTGCTGATAGCCCATTTTCCATCCCTCATAAATATAGTGTGACATATGTGGGCGACCTGAGCGGCAACAGAAGTCTCGCCTCCACTCTCTTCGCTAAGATCTTTTGTAAATGGCGCAAAAAGAGTCGTCTTTGCACAACATGTTTTAGGCCAGCCTGCATTTGAATTTTCAACCATCTGTGACACGCTCTCGACAACAAATCGTTCCTCGACCGACATTTCTTGTTCGTCTGCTGCAGAAGTTTCGACTCCGTGAATCCAAGCAATAAGAGACATCATTGATTCCCAGAAACACAAAATCTGCTCAATACTATCAGGCTTCTCATCTGATCTCATAAACCCACGAACATAAGGCAAAGAGAGATAAATCACCTTGTTGGCTTGCGCAGATCGTGTGAATTTTGGCGATACAAATTCATCCACCGCAGCGTCAAGGTAGTCGGCAAGATTTGGGTCAGACAAAAGATTTCTAAACACAGAGGTTACTGATACACCACATCGCCGAATCTTAATCACATGTGCCAATGACTCAATTGAAACTCTTCCGCGAGTGTTTGACAACTTCAAAAGACATTTGATCAGATGGTGAGTTAATCGATCTATTTGTTCAAATGAAACGGTACGAATATACTCCAACTCCATTGACGAACTTGCAGTCCGAGAACTATCTCCTGCGGCAGAGGCGCCATTGAAAAGAAGTAATTGATTGGTACTGCCAAGATGTCGCAAGACCATATGCAGCAACACTGAAATTGCAAATTTAGATAGCTGCCGGTCTGCCCTGTCAACATCGTTTGAATCAACACTATGAGCAGAGAAGATCCGCGTCACTGTCTCATTTGTCGTAAGCGGAGCATCAAACTCCAATAGTAAACTATTAAACTGGATTTCTGTATTTGAAAACCAAAGTTGGTCGCTCTCAGGCAGCGGCAAGCCTGAATCCGACACTCTGCTAACAAAACCATTACCGTAGACAATGTTCAAATTCGACATAAAGGTAAAGATACCCCAGAAAAGACGATGGTATCCTTCTCGAGTCACCCACGCAGCCCAACTAGAAATGTCACGATTTCTTCTTCTCTGGACACCATATGAACAACATCGACTGAGAGAAGGCAGGTCGTTGAAAGCGCACTCAATCTGTTCAACATCACCACTCCAGGCATTAAACATACACGCCAATAGCTTTGCCTGAAGGAGCGGCAAATATTTGTCGTTAGTGAATATCGAACGATCCACAGATAACAGTGCAATGTAATGACGGCACTGCACAGACAAAGACTTGGACATCTCGTGGTCGAAACAGTATACAGCGCCGATAGACGCCATCATCATCATGAGCACGGCGCTTGCCATGATCTCTTCATCAATTTCACCAAGAATACCACGCACAAAGTTGAATCTACAGAATGTACTGTGAATTAAAGGAACCTGCTGCCCGTAGCCGGTTTTGTAGATGATCAGGTAAGTATTGAGTTGCTCTGTGCTGGGGAGAATCGGCTCTGCATTGTTTGGTGAGATAGTAGACAATATGATTGACAGATTACTGCGGCACGTGTCATCGAAAATAGCAACCTTGCTGATATCACACATATCAAAGTCGATACCTTCGGTGAGAAGATCGCTCCAGGGTGTATCGGGATCCATTCCCGAGAGAGGGGAGGAGGAAGAGGAGTCCCAGTCATCATTGAGCACGATTGAAAGAGCCTCGTCTTCGGCAGTTGAATCACTTCGGTGGGAAAGAGGCGGAACGTTTTGCGCTAGAGGTCTTCGGCTTGCGTCTATTGAGCCGATGTCAAACGATCCCAGTAAAGCTGAGGTGTTTGGCGATATCATGTTCTTAGGTGACCCTCCAGCAACAAACTGGGAGATATCAAATATCGACCATATGTCTGCGCCTGGTTCATTGAGCAAAGCAGTGGCAGAAATTTCAGGAGTAGCAGAGACTGGGAGATTCTGAGCGTCGGTGGCTTCGGACAATGCGATCGGCGTGCGTGGTTGCTGCAAGTCTACAAGATCATCGAATATGTTATCGTTGGATGTACTGTTGGATGTACTGGGGGGGTTCACGACTGACTGTACAGTACTAGATAACTCAGCTGCCGCTATATCAAAGGCATCAGGATCGCTTTTGATGTCTGGAGGTTCAAAGGACAGAACAGGAAGAGGCTGCGATGACAATATATCCGATGATTCGAGAGTGGCAAGAGCTGAGATTTGTTGCTTAGGCTTTTCCTGAGGCGGATCTCTATTGCTTGAACTGATCTCCTTTTCTGATAATGCGCTTTCGCTTCGTGCTTTTGCGTTCACTACTGCGCAGGTTCGTGAGTGTCGAACAAGCAGATCTCTAAAAAAAATTTATAAGCACAGCTCAGGTGCCGTTCCAAAGTACACAATTAGATGCTTACTTTCGTGAGAAAGCGATCTTGCAGGCGGTGCAATTAAACGGACGCTCAGCAGTGTGAGAGCGCTCATGTCTAGCGAGATGTTCGCCACGCTTGAAGGCTGCTTGACAATATTGACAGATGTACTGCTTCCTGGGACGAGGAGGCCGCGGCGGCGGAGACCCGAACTGGAGCACACTCTGCATCGCCGCGAGAGATTTCTGGTCTGTAGGGTCCATCAGCTCAAGTACAGAGAGCAGTCAAGCAAGCACGCACAAAGTGGTGAGCTCGATCTGGGTTTGGCGGTGAGTTGCTGGCTGATTCGGTGCTGGTTTCCCCCCGACCAGCTCTACCACGCTCGCTGTGATCACGATGAGCCCTCTTCGATGTGGCGTGGGAGTCACAACACAGTCACGAGTCATATAAGTCTAGCAAGCTCGCTGTGGGGAAAAATAGTAGTGCCGTTTTTGGTAAGTCAATAAATTTATTATATTTTGATTCGCGAAGACAACAATGCTACGAATTTGAAATATAGAATATACATAGTCCGCACAAATTCAGGATACAAAAAAATTACGCCTTGTTCGCAGCCAGTCGCGTCTTTGCGACCTTGACAACATCGTAGCCCAGCATCCACGGCTCGAAAACGGTGTCCGACCACGGATTCGGGTTCGTACGATCGCGCGGAGGAATCGCTGTGCTCGACGGTGCGTCGTATCGAGAAGGTGGCTTCGAGGCATTCTTCAGCTCAGCAGCAGCGCTTCTCAAGGCAGCGTCGCGTGCCTCCTGCTCGGGGCCAATGGGAAGATGGTTGATGTTGCCCATATCAATCGAACCCTCAACAATTCGCGTGGTGCGTGGCTTTCTGACCTCTTCATATATGCTCAGCAGCTCAGGCATCTGCTTCAGGTCGGTCAATGTGTCGAGGCACTCGGTGAGAGTGATGGCGTCCTCCATAGCCATCGCAGCACCCTGCGCAAGGAAGGGTACGGTTGCGTGGGCAGAGTCGCCAAGCAAGACGACCTTGCCGGACCGGCTCTGCCAGGTATCGAGCTCCTTCAAGTAACACACCTTCCACTTGAGCGACGACGGCAGCAGCCGTAGCATCTTGATCACGGTCTCGTCCCAGCCCTCGTACGACTTGAGCATCTCTTCTTGGCTTGCAGGGGTGTTCCAGGTGCCACCCTCCTCCGATCCGGCAGGATGGACCATGACCATGTTGTAGAGCGTACCGTTCCGGATCGGATAGGCCATGAAATGGCCACCAGGTCCAATCCAGCTAGTAGCACGGGGGGTCTCAATCAGCGACTTAAGAACAGGATCAGTTTTCATCACATCATAGGGAAGAGTAGCTCTGTATGCTGACGAAGTGGACTCCCGAACAGCGTCGGTAAGGTCTGGGAACAAGATCTTGCGAATGCGGGACTGAATACCATCAGCAGCAACGATCAAGTCTGCCTTGTAAACGGCTCCCTTGGTGCCATACACACCGTCGCAAGTTGTCACACTAGGGACAGTCTCGTCGATATCAATCACTCGTGAGTCGACGTGAATCTTGACACCAACCTCTTCAGCGCGAGCGTGAAGTATCTTGTGGTAGTCAGCGCGATGGATGAGCCAATAGCTAAACACTTGTTAGTATGATATTTACCAAAGCACGCAGTAATACAGTGGGTACATACGGAGAACCGTAGACTTGCTCGACATAAGGGTTCAGCTGCGCGGGACTCAAAACCTCGCCGGTGTTGTATTTGACCATGTTGATTCCAGACGGCTCGACAACAACTTCCTTCAACATCTCGTACAATCCCAAAAGCTTCAACACAGCCGAAGAATTAGGAGGGATCTGGATTCCAGCTCCGATCTCTCCCAGCTTTGGAGCTGATTCGAGCAAGGTAACAGAGTGGCCGCGCAGGGCGAGCGCGATACCAGCTGCAAGGCCGCCCAAGCCGGCACCGACGACGATGATTTCGAGTTTCTTGCCTGTCATGATATCCTGATGTCTGTGAAGATGGTTTCAATGTCTGCCTGGAGCTGCTGATGATGATTTTGAGATCTTAACGAGGACATGGTGAGTTGTTAAGTATCGAAAGGATGCGCAGGGCGGAGAATGTTTTTGCCGCTTCTCATCGGGCGTGCCTGCAGCGGAACGCTTACCCCACAAAAATTGGGAGTTCTCCTATCGCCTCACAGCCCTAATTCAAGCTAAGCTATTTGCAGTTCTGTGCTTGTGTCGCTCTGGATTTGATAAAAGTCTTTTCCATTCACTGAGCAACCACGAAGTATTTTGGGCTGTTGGTAGAGCCCTGAAGTTGCACTCGGAGTGCTTCTGATCGCCCGGCTCCGCGCTTTCTGTCTAGCAAGCCCAACTTACTCGCGGCAAGCCAATCTAGCAGGCTTTGAGGGCCGGCAGCGCGGCAGCTCGGCAGCTCGGATCTTGTTCACTGAACACTCTCCCACTAAGTTACTACATAGTATAGTACAGCACTGCCTGCCATACACACTCTAAGCTTGAAGGATTCTGGCTCCGAAGAATTCAATGCTTTTATCGGCTAGGAATCTGATCAGTGACGATCAGCACAAACTTGTTCGCCTTTTTTTAGCATCAACAGTGCTGTAACTGCAGTCCCTGGCGCCGAAATCCAAGGGCTTCGTGGTGTAAGCACACGCAACCCAGACACACGCCTCAAGATGCTCACATGCTCACCCTGCTACGCTCACGAGGTCACGCCAGTTCACGCAAGTTTACAGAGTGCGGGGTTCTCAAACAAAGCGGTAACTCGGATCTGAAGTACTAGTAATTTACATAGTAACTGCTGCTGCAGCGGAAGAACACAAATACATTAGTAACTACTACTCATTAACCAATCCATTAACAGGTACAATACAGTATCCTGCCTTGATTCTGCTTTGCTCCTACTCAGCACTTTGAACACTTTCCTAGTAAACACCATCCACTCCAAGCTCTCATTGTCTCCATTCTTAAGCGACGCCTCTCACCTTCCTCTTTGCAACGCGGCAAACACAATAGACATCCAAATCAGGAAAGCCGGTGGCCCATTGTAGGAACCCTACGCCGACCCCGGGATCATGATGCCGCAGAGAGCGAGGCTCATCCAGTGAACGTCGCAGCCTTTATCGGAGATGATAGGAAAGACTCACTTTAAAGAACAAAGATGCGCCAGTGCTGATAATAAGAGCCCTGGCTGCATTTCTGAAGTTATCTTTGATAAAAGACAAACCAGCAATTCAAGCAACAGCAAGGCGGAGGAGACAGTATGTATATTACAGTGCATCCAGCACAATGCTCCAGCAGACGTCAGCTCTGAGCTGCAATCTTCAGCAGCAGTTTTAATCAGCTTGATTCAATTACGCTTGTTAATACTACAATACAATCGAAAGGTTTGATACCCTTAATTCAGAGTGCTAACAACCGGTGGATGCACACAGACATGCCCTCACAAACCACTGCCACCATCTAATAGCTGATCTTACGAACGTCAAACCACGCAACTACCGACCAGATCTACTATAACTATCATTAAATTATCACCCTCACTTGAAGGAAGACGTCATCACATCATTACTTCCTGAAAAGTACTCATTCCCTCAACTGCACCAAAATGGACCCCGAGTACCCTGTTTCGTCAAACTTTCATCTGCTTCTACTATCAACCTTCAAGCTCAATTACTTTATTCAAACAGTTTATATATCTTACAGTTACATCAGTGATAGTATCGATTGCTTCTCGTATCGGTTATCTCGCTTTGTTCTCGCATCTGCGGGCACAGATTCCAACCGTAAGACCTGAGACAGTGGAGAGCATTGTTAAGCACATAGAGAAACCACTCTCGTCAGCCTTTCGGATTTAAATGATATTACTTCAGGATAACCATCCAATCGAACGTTTACTCTTCGTGAGCTCTGACATTTGAGGGGAGAAAGACTATTGTTTGTGCTCAAAATCGGTGCTTCAACCGTTTAAAGTTTATCGCTTGGTAATCAAGAATTGGTAAGCGAGTCGTCCTGGCAATGCATATAATATCGAGTTATATTCTAGCTGCTCTTTCTATGGAAAAAGTACTTGCTTTGCAATTTATAGAGCAATCTTTGGTATCAACTGTTGCAACAAATATACTTTTGGCATGGACTGCTGCGCTACTACCACCTCCAACATGGGAGGTTCCTTCAACGTACGTTAAACTTCCCAATAGTCTCAACAGCCAGTTACGGGTCGTATTGTGAGGAGACCGCCGTCAATTGATTGTAACTAACCTGTGAGAAAGGAAAAATATCTTTCTAATTGTGGAGAGGCTAATGAGGAAATCAATTCCCACCTTACCTGTAATCCTGAAAATATAGCGGAAAAAGCTCAATTCACGAACTTCAATCGCTCTCAAATTTTAGAGACTCTTGAAGCCGACGGAGATAGCGAAGAGACTACTCCCTTGCCATCTCAATATGGATATCAAAGCCCAGATACAAATGAATATATCATGAGTCCCCACGAACTTTATCCTCCCGATAGAGGGTGGAGAGCTTGGATCTGTGTGCTGGGAGCATCCTTTGGAACCATGAGCACCTTTGGACTTGTCAATGTCATGGGTACGAAACTATTTCATTATACTTATTGTATCATCTACCAATAAATCTAGGCGTGTTTGAGCAGTATTACAAGTCGACGTTGCTGGTCGACTACTCAACTTCGCAAATTGCGTGGATCTCGTCTATTCAAACTTTTCTGATGACCTTCGGTGGCTTAATAATTGGACCTGTGTACGATATCATTGGTCCCAAGAAACTAATGCTGCCCGGCGCACTAGTTATGGTTATTGGTGTTATGATGACCTCTCTAAGTACAGA
Source organism: [Lipomyces] yamanashiensis (assembly GCA_030572775.1). Taxonomy (NCBI): domain Eukaryota; kingdom Fungi; phylum Ascomycota; class Lipomycetes; order Lipomycetales; family Lipomycetaceae; genus Myxozyma; species [Lipomyces] yamanashiensis. The sequence continues at coordinate 34,044 of JAJMBS010000059.1, forward strand.
ATATTGGCAGTTGATTTTGTCTCAGAGCCTTTGTACTGGCTTAGGCGCTACTGTACTATTCAACCCAGTCATATCTGCGGTAAATGGGTGGTTCATAAGAAGACGAGCTTTCGCTATGGGTATCACAACAGCAGGTGCCTCTGCCGGCGGAGTCATTCTGCCAATCCTTTTCCGAAAAATTGAGGCCAAGTCAGGATTCGGATGGGGTGTACGTGCTATGGGCTTCTTTGTGTTTGGCCTAGCTATGATAACTTGTGCGACTGTATCGACGCGTGTCAAACCTCCGGGCCGGCGTCATGTTTCTCTCTATGAAACTTATATTGCACCGCTGAAATGGGCACCTTTCTCACTCACTGTGCTTTCAGCCTTCTTTGTTATGCTAGGTGCCTATGTCGCCGTCAACTACATTAGCACATTTGGCGCCTATCATGGCTTTTCGCCTGTACTCGCTTCATACTTGTCATCTATCTTCAATGGTGCCAGCACATTTGGACGCATCCTTCCTGGAATGGTAGCCGATAAAATAGGGAAGTATAACACTTATTGCATTGCTTCGTTCTGTACCGGTACTCTTGCTGTAGCATTCTGGATCCCAATCACTACCCACCCACAAATTATAGCATTTGCTGCATGCTATGGATTTATCTCGGGTGCTGCATCCACTGTATGGCAGTCTGCAATTGGCGAAATCTCCCCGATGCGCGAAATTGGAGCAAGACTGGGTATGACGAATGGATTTGCTGCATTTGCGACCCTGATCGGAACACCTATTGCTGGCGCTATACAGGGTTACAATCATGGCGAATACTGGGGCATGTCCATTTTCACTGCTGCAAGTATGATAAGCGGTTCACTTCTTGCCTTGGCTGCTCGCCTTCTGCTGACCGGCTTTGTGCTGAGAGTCAAGAAGTAGCTGTTGTTGTACAAATGCATTTGATACACTCAAACAAATTGGCTTAGAAAGAGCACCCTATTAAAGTAGTTATCTCTTTTATATAATGCAATCATAGATATTTACCTTCAAGAGTGAAAGGTGAAAACTTCAAATAGTCCGACCGCCATATGCGATGTCAGAATCTCAATACTATCCACGTCACTTGCCTGCACTTCAATCGTACTTATATGCATATTTTTAAAGATACCACATTGAATTATTGAATCAATAGATAAAATCTAGCATTGTGAAACAGCATATTTGCACCAATAGCCACGCGCAAATAGCATAAGAAGATCTAGCCCCTGGAATGCCATCCGAGCTGCTAATATGACAGCAAAATTTGCCATAGACTTGTTCGCAGTGCCTTAATTTCGAAAGCAAATATTATTGCTGTAATAAATACAATTGCGGATTACCCGTGTATTGCTGTCGGAAGATCAATTTCGTAGATTTCTCGTGATTCCTTGTTGCGGACTTTTCGCACAATTTCCAGCGGGCAAGGACGCCAAGCATAGTGAAGCTATGTACCCGAATCGCGCCAAATTTTAAATAGAAAAAAGGGAAAATAAAATACTTCATTAAAAAATTACATTTTTTTGTAAGCAAAAATGAAACTACTATTAGTTAGAGAGCGAACTGCATATCTGTTGAGGGGCAAGCTAGTCTCCACTTCTGCAAGAAATCCCTCACGGAGAGGGGTTCCGCCACGACAAGAAGGTGGAACTAAACTAATAGTTTACTTGGCAATTTTTTGGAATATAAAACAAGCAATGCACTAATACAAAATCTTGATTGTGTGTTCAGAAAGCCAAGCTGCGCAAATATTCCCCTGTATGATTTGTGCTAATTTTTATGAAATGTAATTTTGTGCAGGGTCGCAGAGTCTAGATGGTCACGACACCAAAGATGCATGCATCATACCGAAATTAACCGCACTAAATCCACCTTGTAAATGAAATGGCTATGATTTCATTGGACAACAAGTCTAGCGTCAAACCAATTCTACTGTATCTCCTTTCTGTTAGCGGAATTCCGCCCGTGTTCGCATCATGGCACGTACATAATAAACCCTGAATGCATATTTTTCTTGGCAGCGGTCCCGCTGTTACGAGCTGTGACAAAATTTCGCGAGAATACCAGAACGCTCTCAGCACGATACACAACTGCTACATGAATAGAATAGACTGAGAAAAATGCAAATATAATAAATAAATAACAGATAATTTTACTACAATTTTGGATATTTGCCATATTTTTATATATATTTTTATAGTTAACTAGTCGCATCATATTGTTACGAGAATTATATTAACAGCTCCCTTCTGAAGCTTACCATCCGAATGTCTCTTGGAAGTATTCAACTTTTCCGTGTCCTTTGTTCAAATTACGAGTGACATGCAAACGCATAGCATCGCTCATTGCCGGAGGACCACACATCATAATAGCAACGCTGCCATTGGCGGTTGAAATCACTTGACTGGTAACGTCCGCAAGATTGGGCTTTCCCGCCAAGATTGGTACACTTGAGTGCGTAGAGCGCATGGACATCTTTTCAGCTTCTTCCGGGGTCGGAATAGTGCTCTTGCCAATAACCTTTACTCCCAGCTCTAGCGGTGCTCCCGGGGTCGGGGTGGTGACGTAGACCTCGACATCAATGAACTTGGATACAAACTCCAATTCGCTAGGCACCAATTTCAACGAATCTTCGCTGTGCACAATCCATCGAAGAAGTACATGCTGTCCCGATCTCTCTCTCTTTGCCAAATCAATTGCATATGCTATCATCGCGGTAATACCAATTCCTCCCGCTACCAGCAAAATAGTGTCAAAGCTCTTAATATGGTGCTGTGGTCCATATGGACCTTCATGACAAACAATAAAGTCTTGTTGGGCAGCAACCTCCTTGGAATGAGACTCTTTGGCAATTTTCTTTTGCACTGAGCGTGTAATTCCTTTGCGCACCTTTCCCATAATCACAAGCTGACCCTGCTCGCCGGTTTCACACGACTCGAAAACAGTGAAAGGATGGGACTGATAGAATCCAAATGGTGTCATTATGTAGATGAAAGTGTAGCATCCTGGGTAATATCCGAGGAGTCGCATTTTGGGAATGGTGACCCGGAACACATCATCGTTCACGAGCAAAAATTTACATTTGTGCATTCCATTAAGGGCAATTCTGATGAGTCGCACTCCGTGATCAAAGGCCCAAAACGCAATAGACACTTTGAGATATTCCAGATATCCAAAACCGTTAAGTCCAACATGTTTCCAGCAGCCTAGAATAAATCCAATAGCAAAGATGACATGCCAATATAAGAAGAACTCGTATGCTGCGTGTCTCAAAGGCTGCCAGGCAAGGATCATCATGACTCCACTAGCACACGTCGCTCCAACTCCCCAGCCCCAGTAGGTATTTTCGTAAAGATCTGGCAAGTCACCGTACCATCCACCATCTAATGACCAGGCTAAAGAATGAATAGCAGCTAGCGCAAACATGGTTCGTGAGGTCCAACGATGAAATACATTGCAAGTGCTATACGACCAGCCCGTCAACGAGCACACAATGTTATTTCGGCCTGCAAACACAAACAGCAGAGGAATCTGGCCAAATGACATAATTCCGGTTCGATGAGAAATCCACTCAATACGCATAATTTTGAATGATTCATATGCTAAATTGTCCGCGATATACTCAGTGTCGGGGAACGACCAGCGGGAGCAGCCAAGAGCAAGGTTAAGCGCCCAATGTCCTATAATAACCCACGTTTCCCAGCTAGTAGGAATATAGCCAACAAATGGCAAAGGTCGTGCATTGTATGTTCCCAAGAAGGAAGGGACAATGAAGTGCTTGCGGAATAGGCATAGCGGATCAGCAGTTTGGAGACGCGGGAAAATCATAATAAGGACATTGTAAGAACTTGCAATAAGGATGATCAATGCCCAATAGCCAATGATACCCCAACTAAACAACAGTATGCGTTAAAATATATCTTCAAAAAAAGTTGTAAGCAACCACTTACGCCAAATATTCTGCCTCGGTGATGGTGTTTCCAATTCCATTATAGTACGGCCACACAACATTAAATTGTGCTTCGCTAAACTTGATCGGAATGCCAGTAGTGTTCTTAAGCATTGCCTCATCCAAACTTATGAACCAGTCGGTGCTTGTAGCGTTGTTGTAAGGTGCCACAAACTCTGCGTATGTAGCATTATAGTAATCGTCACAATCCCCAATAAAATCTAAGACGGCTGCCTCCAATTTATCAGGTTTGAAATCGTTAACGCATTTCATAAATGTAGCCCATGCCAAAGGATCCAAACATGCTTCGCCGTACGCGAAAAGTCCAACATCGACATAATCGGCAAGATTGATATACGGTCCTGCTTCTGTCTGTGTAAGATATCTGCACGCGTCTGAGATTGGGAACTCTTCGAACGCAAAAGCTTGTCGAGCGTAGCTGAGAATCAGCGCTGCAATCGCGAACACAATCCTCATGTTTGTTTAACCAGAAAAATATAGCTCTTTGGAGTAGATGGGCTAAACAGCCAGAGCAAATGGCGACGCGTACATATATAGAAGGCTATCCATTTGCTTCCTCTATGGAAGGCCATGTCATGACTCGGGGCCAGAGCCACATTGGCTATCCTGACGGGTCGACGCACGGCAAGGGAGGCCACAAACTCTGAACCTTAGCAAGCAAACGCCAAGCCATGCCGCTTACCCCACTGAGACAAGCTAATCGTTTGTTGTTAAACGCATCGTCAACTCTCCCTGTCGCTCACTGGACCGGAAGTAACTAGAAGCCACCTCTCACTTTTTTTTTGTATATATATTGATTAAGTAACTGAATTTTTTATAAAATAAGTATATAATGCCGGGAGCGTGGTTTGGCCGCTGCCTGCGAGATCTATGATGGGTCTTACGCAACTTCGGTAGATCTATATATAAAGTTTTAGGTTGCATACCGAGTCCAGGAGTCTAGACTTGCAGCACGAGAGCGATTGTTGGTTTTAACAGTTTTCCCAAGTTGTACTATTCAACCTAGAACTTTTCCTAATTCCAATATGAATACTACTATACATGGGCCAGAACAATATCTATCTAACAGCTTTCATTTGCTGCATTCCGCTTCATATCACTCGCGGCAGTCGCGACACCATTGATTGCAATTGACCGTGATGCTGTTCAAGCTAGAACGCATCCTAGGAGTTCCGTTACAGATGCATAAATAAGGCATTGACCTGATGATTATTTTTTGAAGTGTGATTTTGTGCGTATTTGAATCGCTTCGCACGATTTGAAATGCTGGCGATTTACACTGAATTAATTTGTAATCCTTTTAACAGGTAGACACACATTGGTTGATATTATTTTGCCCTCTGTACTACAGTAGCTTTAGAACTCTCATACTTGACTACCAGAAACTACTTTAAATCTCTAACTGTATCCAATCATGTATGCTTAATTCTAAACGAAGCACGATATTGTTGGATACAAGCTAGTGCGAGACATTGTCTTGCGAAGCCCAAAGAGGCATTCGCGGACTTGGAAAACCTCCACTCGTACGAGGTGATTCCTTTCTTTTGCCAGACATAAGGGCGTTGATCTAAAGCAACGAATGGTATTTGCTCATCCACTTGTCTTTTTTTAATTCTTTACTGTCATAACCCAAGCGGCTCTATAAGGTATAATTGTATTAATAAATAAGCAAACTAGCGATAATCTAGGCAAACTTGGCAGAACATAAAGTTCGATAGTCCCTGCAGAGATATACTACATTTGCTGATTCTGTCTGGCCATGAGAATCAAAGAGGCGGATTATTTTCAAAGTTTACTCTGACGGCAGGAAATTAGTCCTTGATCGATTTCTAACACTCGCCTTCCACTTAACATTATACCAATAGGAGTAGTCGTACAGGACACCGTGAATTTAGCGAATTACGGAAGTCTCGAGTAACGAGAATAGGCACGGTCTAGCCTCACTGAGAGCAAAGCTTGTATGCATAAGCTTTGTAGGTTTAGTGTTGTACTGATAGACTCGTGATATGCATGAACCGGGAATATTTCCGTGCACTAGTAGTGTTTAATAGGTAATCGATGGGGCCACGGTGGGCCGGTGCAGCTATAGCAGATGAGCAAATTTGGCATAATCAGAAAGAAGTAGGTATGATTCGCAGAATTGGAGTGCAGGAAAGATCTAGGCCGAGATGGAGATGATCAACAGAGTGTGTCCGTCGAAGGAAAGGTGGTGCCTTGAAACCATACTTGGACGAAAATCGGCAACTAAGCAGAAACGAGTTAGTCATATTCCGTTGTTTAGGATACGAGGGCTGCGCCAGAAATCTAGAATTGCGCCAAGTGGACAATTTATGAGAGCAAAGCGAAATAGCTGCTTAAATTGTAAGACATGCGCGATTTGCTGCTGCTTGTTTTACAGAGACCGGCAGTCGCGGCAGGGGCTGTTGTTGTCGTTGTTGTATATTTTATTGAACGGAATAAGGTTAACTCCGGATCAAAAGGCAAACGGAGCATTCCGTACGCAAAGTACTAGAGCGCAACCACGATAGTGTCTAGTCACTGAAACGATCAAACAAGGCACAGAGTAGAGCGATGCCCATTGTGAGTATAATTTAAGTTTAGGAATATGCGCAAATTATTAGAGTGATTAGAAAAGCTGATATAATATGCACACTAACAATTTCAAAAGCATAAATATATGTTATTGACAGCGAGAAAAGAGGGCGGTGATTGTGGCAGAAGGTGGTGATATCGAGGGTGGTTGGAGGCGGGCACGTTAATGAATAGAGTTGGGAGGGCGCGCACACCGCAAAGACACCAAGCTGTCCACACAAGAGAATAAATGCAGGACGGTGAAATTACATCTATTGATGTGCAGTTGGAAATATATTATGTTTTAATTAAATTTATAATTGAGATAGTATTATTTTTTATTAGCAGTCAAAGTCTTGAGTGATAGCAATGTAAGTGTCCCTGAGCGATGCGGAGAAAGAACTTTAGAAAGTAGCGGATATTTTCAAGAAGAGGGGTAATAAAATACACTGCAATATATATATTCTAATTAGTACAGATTCAAAAAAAAGCAAAGGAAACGAGTTATGAGCGCAGTTGATTAGCATGTGGACTAAGAACAATATTGTGCAGAGTGAAAAAACTGCAAGTAGCACGGAAGGCGCAAGTTTGTTGGTCTTTAAAGCCAACCAGATTTTGTGTCTTTTTGTTTTTCTAGCGCTTTATTATCAATGCTCTCCCTGTAGACAAAGTGCAGTTATCATGTGTAGTTTGATCTAGTTGACACTAAGTGCTTTGATACTTATTATCGCAAGACGGGCAGAGGTATTTACATGCATAACCGCTTAATTGTATAGTTACTATGATGCCCAACAATCCAAAGGTTAAGGACAATCCAGGTTAAAGAACAGTTCATTTAGTCTGCTGAGTAAATGAGCTATGTATCTTGAATCAGCAAGTATATTAAAATACAATATTAGTAGTATCTGAATAAATTTATCATTTTATAAACCTCTCTTACTATATCTGCACTCTCAAACGTGTAAGAATTCGCCGTTGCCTGCTTGTCATCATCTGCACATGCACTTACACACCACGCTTAAAGTCAGAAGAAGGGAAGGGATGCCCTTTGTCACACCAAATGCCTTCAGTCCTGCTTTTCATCCGCCTCTTCTTTCTGTTGTGAGTGTCTATCGATTGAACGCATAATATATATATATACTGACTAACGTTTAGCCAGGGATCGGCTACCTATCGCTACAGTTGGCATTATAAATTCTTTTCCTGAATAGCAAGAGCATACAGTATAGTATATACACCGAACATGTACTGACTGACGTTGTCGAACAGAAGACTCGACTTTTCTGCTGGTGGTTAAAATGACAAGTCATACTGCAGAATCAATTTTTCAACATTTGCCTCAACACAATGTGCTCGTATGCCTTACTTGCAAGTATGCACTGTGGCCTTCAGAGATTCCCGCACACCTTAAACGACAGCAGTATCAAGGCTTATCAGCACAAGACAAGAAAAACATATACGAAGAAGCAAAAAGTCTATGGCCTACTGTTGGAAATACACCGGACACGGTCGTGATGCCAACAGCGCCGATTAGCCCTCTTCCTCAGTTAGAGGTGCATAACGGATTCAAGTGCCTGCTTTGCAGCCCCCAAGTAACTTATATCGTGTGCAGTGTCGGTTCAATGAGCAATCACTGCCGATCCGTTCATCGCGATCATAACTGGTCTGCATTAGACAGTTCTCAAGCGGCAGAGTTAAGACCAAAAAGGCTCACTGATAAAGCTGCGATGCGCATGAGAGCCAGACAGAGCGTTTCTTGTCAGCGCTTCTTTCGAC
>JAJMBS010000060.1:0-41754 GCA_030572775.1 [Lipomyces] yamanashiensis
TTATATTGGTTGTACTCTCATATTCAACGTGCGATGAACCTACTTTGAGTAAGACCACCTCTGATAGTAGATGAGTGCCGCTGTGCACAACTCAAGAAAGCCGTATCTCCAACTGTCAACAAGCCCTGGCGGCGTGTTTGCAACGCTTCCGTCGCTCAGGGTTTATTTACCAAAATTGTCTCTGACCGCACCTACAAGTTGGAATGCGCGAGAGCCGCACTCAACCGACTAGGGCTAGGGGACTGTGAGAATCTAAACATGGGTACGAATCCACGACTACGACACCCTCACCTTGCTCGCCTTCTTCCATAGTAAAATGTAAGCGCACCCCCAGTCAGAAGGTAGCTTCTGACTCGGCCCTCATTTTTGACTCAAGCCCCTTCCTTTTTGAGTTTCACCAACTTGTTCCATACAAAATTGTCAGCGAACCTCCTGATTCAGCCCCCATCCGGTCGGTCCTATAGGTTAGGAAACGCCATTAACAAAGCAAATACGACAATTGGAAGATAAAGGTTGGATATTAGTAGACGGATTAGAAGTGTTACCAGAACAAGGGAAGATGCAGTTTGAGTTTTTTACGTATAGGAGGGCGCCTATTCAGTTGATGAGAGTTGAGGCCGTTTGCGCGTATCATGGGCAGGATAGGTAGTATTTTATAATTACATGTTTGAACTTTGAACTAGTTTAAGATTACTAAGTAGGTAGTAAAAATGTACTTACACTGACTGAACAAGGCTTCAAACTCGAACTGAAACAATTGAACAAGGGACGCCGCATCATTTGCGGCCGATTACAATGGATGAACTTGTAAATTGTGGAGTATTACAGAGGACAATAATAAGAGGAATGATAGATTAGAGTATGATTAAAAAAGATTAAGAAAGATCAAGACCCATTCTATCTACAAATTTATGCCAGGAAGCCATACCGCGCTGGGCATGTTCAATAGGGACTTGGAGACCCTCGTCGTTCATAGTACGAGAGAATAGTTCCATCGAGACAGGCCCCTTGTACTTCAATCCATGGATGATTGCCTTAGCGACTTCTTCAGCGGGTAGGTAAGCGCCACGGTCAGTTTCGTACATAAAAGTACGAGCGTTGCGGGACCACATCATTCTAGCTGGGTTTTCTTTCACGTAGAACGGGTGAGATTCGTCGAGAGGGGAGTCGAGACGTTCGGCGTCGACGACTTGGATGTAGAAGACTTTGCTGACATCGATTGTTTTGACCATGTTTTCGAGGGATAGCTTAAGGTCTTCGTCTGCGTTCGGGGTTTTTCCAGTAGGAGAGGTAGGGTCAGCCCAGACGCGGCCGGCGATGTTGAAAGTGTCGAGACAGGCGCCAAAGTTGGGACGGTCGACGAGAGTGATGACTTTCCACAGTTTTTCCCAAGTGTCTATGTGAGTGCTCCAGCAGAGGCTTTCGTAGGCAAAGCGGATTGGCGGGTCCTGGGCGAGTCCCATGTCTGCTACTTCACGAAGGTCCGAGGCGATGATTGCAAAGTCGTCTGTGAGCTGGTCTGCGGGGAGGAAGTTTGCTGGGATTTGGATTGTATTTAGGTTTAGGATCTTTGCAAGAATGAACCAGAACTTCATCTTTTCAATGAGTTTTTTGTGTTGTTTGCGATCGAGGATTCCGTCGTAGAACAAGAAAGGCTGGAGAACGATGACTTCAAGTCCGTTTTTGACGCAGACTTCGTAGCAGTGCTTTGTTGCTTCAATGATATCTTCATTCGAAGGTGTATCGCTTCCAGAAATTTTGCGGGCCACGTATTCGATGTCTTCGTAGAACATCTCCATGCCTTTGAACCCAGCTTTTGCAGCTTCTTCCATTTTGTAGTCAAAGTCATGATTCCAAGCTCTTCCGAGCGAACAGGTCATGATTGCTGGATAGTATGCCATTCTGATGCTGATGCTGATGCTGAGAGTGATAAAAAGAGAGAAAAAGAAGTGGTGAGAAGATAAAGAGATCGAGGGTAAATTTAGTCTAGGAGAGGATAAACACCTTTTTCATGTTCGGTTGCTCGGAAACCAGCGGCTAAACTCTCTCCGCGCGGGGCACAAATTCCGGCTCGTTTCTCCGCTTTTTACTGCCGCAGAATGTGCGGCAAGCTGATTACAAGGTGATTACAAATTAATTATATAAGTGTATTAGTAAGTAGAGTGTAAATAATTAAAAGTTAATGCTGTTGCTCTCTTCGGCTGCCTCCATCAAGACCTTCAAGGCGCCTTCCTTGTCCAGTTTGGAAGCGTAGTCCTCGCCAGCCCAACCCTTCCATTGCTGGTCGATCTGGTATCCGATGACGTGGGTTCCTTCGACTGTTGACCACCCGAGGGATTCAGCAAGCTTGATCATGCGTGTTCGTCGGGGCTTGAAGCACATATCGAGGAGAGATCCTTTTTCAGGTCGTTCGAGGAAGGATTTGAGGATGGCTGCGACGTTCTTTTCAGAGTCAGACTGAGGTTCAAAGTCAGGGACGGTGCCGACGATGTAGTAGGGACTTGCGAGCGCAGCAGCTTGTTGTAGGGTTTTGACATGGATGATTTCAGGCACGACGGGAAGACGTTTGGTGTCCTTGATGAGGGCAGCGACTTCGTCGTCGTCGCGGTTGAGGATGTAAATTGTGGGTGCGAACAAGTGCGATACGAGACAGTAAACAGCAGCGCGACTGGCACCACCGGCACCGATAATCAAGCCAGCGACGGGCTTTTCAGCGGTGCCGCGACGGGACTCGTCGCCTTTTTCAAGAAGACAGCCTTTGATTCCAAGATAGTCTGTATTTGTGCCGACAGTCTTGTGGCCTTCTTTGTAGTAAACATTGTTGCAAGCACCGATGGCTGTTGCGAGCTCGTCGAGTTCATCTAACAAGGGCATAACAGTTGCTTTGTATGGCATTGTGACGACAAGGCCAGCAGTCGAAGGATCCTTCGCGAGAGCCATGACGTCGTCCACCGACGGACACTCTTTTGAGTAGAATGTCCATGGCAACTTAAGTGCTTTCGTGATATGGTTGTGCATTCCATACGCAATCGAATGCTTCACGCCAATTCCAACCAAATACAATGACTTTTGTTCTTCCATTTCTTTCTGCTGCCAATTGTTGTAAGCGATGATGAGTGTGGTGTTTGGAGCATCGTGCTATATTTGTGGTCCCTGTGAAGTATTTAAGGTGCGGATGAACCTTTACCAGGATTCTTCCGCTCGATACGTATTACTATGTTATATCTATTCCTGTGGTTACTGTAGAATTACTATACTATAATATTATTGTAATACTGTATTACGTATTACTGTACCGTAATGGATTTAGAGTATATAGTACACAAGAGAATATTAGTAATCATGTGGCGTGTTAGATATATATTTTTAATCTGTGTAGTTGTTACCTTAATGTATTGCATATTCTAAGAAGATCATATAATACCAAATAGTGCTCTCATATTACTATTATATCAAATATAGTGGTCAAGTGCTAAAAGTCAGAACAATCATCAATCAGTAACCTGTCTCTCTCTCAGTCTCTCTCTCCTGTTCCAGCTGTTCCAGTATTGTGTTTATCACACTCACTCTAAACTCTTAATTTATTTTATACTAATAACCGCGATCTTAATTATTGAAAGAAAGTAGTAATATTGGTTTAATTCCTACTTTGCAATGAGTGTTTGTATTAAGATATTTAGGGTTTTTGTAATTTTGGGACTTTTGTATTCACTTCATGCCGTCTATAAAAATATATAATCAATCGATCATTAGAAATAGGGTAACTGAGATCAGGGATTAGGCTTTCTTATGCAATTCAGCGGAGTAACTCTTTTCCGGAATATCCTGCCATTATTATTGTATATTCTTATAGTAATGTAACATTATACTATTATTGTACTGCTATCTTATAGTATTATGTGTGTTATATCTGTTGTATGTAGTATATTAAAGCGATCATGTTATCATGGGGATACTAAGTATCGCGTATATCAAACTACAATAGCGGGTAATCAAAGCCCGGGGCCGACTGAATTGCTTGAATAAAGATTAGAATATACCCAAAAACTGCTTGCCAGATTAAGAAATCATTACAGAATGGGTTCGCAATACGAGAAGGAGTTTCATATTTTTGGAAGTGGAATTTCGTTCAGTGTGTCGCCTATTATTCATAATTCTGCATTCAAATTTCATAATCTCAATTACTTTTATGATATCAGACAGTCTCCGAGCATAGATGATGTCAAGCACTTGATTAAAGCAGACATCTTTGGCGGAGGAAGTGTGACTATGCCTCATAAGTTACAGGTGTACAAGTACTGCGATGAACAATCAGACACTGCCATTGCAATCGGCGCCATCAACACTCTCATTGTTAAAACAGAGAATGGAAAGAAAAAAATCATTGGAGATAATACAGATTGGTCTGGTCTGTACTCCATTCTCAAAGAATATGCTGAGCGAAAAGGACAGCCAAAGATCGGATTAGTTATTGGTGCCGGTGGTGCATCCAGAGCTGCTCTTTATGCGTTTTATAGAGCTGGTGTTGACAAGATATATCTTGTTAATCGGACACTTGCCACCGCTGAGAAAGTCAGAGATGATTACAAGGATTTGTTTTCGGTGCGTGTTGCGTCTTCTTTAGAGGAGTTATCAGAGAAGCCAGACGCAATCATAGGCACAGTTCCAGCAGACACAACCACTGAATCCATGTTTTCCACCCTTTTCAAAGAACAAGGCTTGTGTATTGATATGTCTTATAAGCCTCGTCAAACTCCTCTCCTCACCGTGGCACAACAGAACAAAGGATGGGAAACAGTTACAGGATTGCAAGTCTTATTAGCTCAAGCGTATGATCAATTTCGTCTCTGGACTGGTCTTGAACCACCTCAGAAGATCATGTCCGATGCTGTTGCGGCTCATGAATTAAATTTCTCTATGGAGTAACATATATTTTTTTAATAATATATATTTAAAACCCTTGCAAAGTTCAAAAGTAAAATGCTATATCACATATAACAACTAACGTAGTTCACCTCTGAGCTGCGCACCAATCCCAAAATCCAGTACCCAACATTTTTTACGCAATATCTCAACAACCACTTATGTCATCGCTTTCAAAAAAAAGATAGAATTCAATTAGCTTAGTCAGCTATCCAACATTATTAATTTTAAAGTGTCCGGGGCGCTGCAAAGGCCTACGACGCGGTCGAGAGTACCTTGCGCGCCAGACGCGCCGGAAAACAAGCACAACGCGATTGTCTGTCCAATTCAAGACGGCTTACCGATTTAAAAGAGGAGATACTAGTTCGGCGTATTCTAGACTCGGATTTACGAGGAAAATGTCCAACTCTCAAAGGTGTTGCGGCTATGGCAAACTACATTCTCGTAGCCAAGAGCAAGAGCAGGGTCGGCAAAAACTTGATGTAGGATTTGGTTCAACAAGCCCCATCCGGAGCTCAAAACGCGCATGAATTGCAAGTATATTTTCAAAGAGCCCGGCAGCAAGATCCGGAGGTCATCCATCGATGGTTTGAGCTCATACGCAATACTCGAGCCCAGTATGGAATCCAGCCAGACGACGAGTGGAATTTCGACGAGACCGGCTTCATGATGAGAGTTTTTCTATCATTGTTGGCTGTAACAGGTTTAGAGAGACGGAATAAGCCTAAATCACTTCAACCAGGCAATCGAGAGTGGGGAATGCTGCAGCTTGTCAGGGAGATCGCGTTGCTGAGGGAAGAAGTCAAGGCTCTAAAAGCAGCCGTAGAAGCTGCATCCGAGAGAAAGCAACGATCAAGAAGGCGAATGCAGATAAATAGGATTCTTACGGCTCTAGAAGTATCAATTTTTAATGAACAAAGGGGCGTTGATGTTGTAGGTTGGGCAAGAAACATGTTGCTGCGCAGTCTGGAGATGTGGGACTGCCCCGCGAAGACGACGCTGTGGATACTGCAGAGAACACGGTCATCGAATTGGAACCTGCCCAGTACGTTTAGCAGATAGCAGTGATAATGATTATAAATTATCTAATTAACTTATTGCGCGGTTGTTGATATATAATGATATAAAGAGTTTGGTAGAAAGTGCGCAGCTCAGGGGTGAACTACGTTATCCAAGTATATTACTAATAATCCAATGCAACACTGGTACTCTCTGCAGGAAACCCTGCCCAGCTACTCATTATCGTGGAGTGCGCGGTAATATCCAGGACTAGGGTAATATCTAAGGGGCGGAGTAGATTTTTTCCATTGCGCGGCTCAGTGCGGCGATGGATAATATAAACAACGCTTGTTCCTTCATCATCATCAACGAGGTGTCTGTTATCATCACCTGCATTTGTATTATCATCATGAAGTCCTTCCTCGTTCTTAACGGGCCAAATCTCAATCTGCTTGGAACCCGCGAGCCACATCTTTACGGCGCAACAACTCTTCCGCAGCTCGAAGCTGGTCTTCACGCGCGCGCGGCCGAACTCGGATGCAAGCTCGAGACTTTCCAATCCAACAGCGAAGGACAACTTATCGACAAGATCCACGCTTCAAAAGGAGTTGTTGATGCTATTATTATCAATGCTGGTGGATTAACGCATACCAGTGTTGCCCTTCGAGATGCCTTTTCTGGTGTTTCGATTCCGTTCTTTGAGTTGCATGTCACTAATACTCATGCACGTGAAGAGTTCAGACATAAAAGCTTTTTGAGTGAGAAAGCGGTTGGAATTATGATGGGATTCGGAGTTGAGTCGTATTACTATGCTCTGGATTATTGTAACAAGATCTATTAGTTTGTTCATTTTATCATTATCATAGACTCCTCATTTATCATACTTTTATAATATACTATAATATAATTGACTAAATGACATGGAATATAGAATATGTTGTTAGTATACACCTCTCACTAGGTCACCTTTGATGCGCGAGAAATTTATAGTAAGAATCTAAAAGGTTATGGCTCGCAATTCTAGAAAATAGTCAATTATATTACTTCCAGAAGCACATTACACTCAAACTGTTATAAAGAACGATACTGGAGCGTCTGCTTTTTAAAAATGAATAATACTAACGAGATAAAACTACAAATCAGACACAAATTTGCATTTTATTAAACTGCGCATTTACTGATATCTAGGTTTATTGGTGTGTTATTGATGGTTATTAATTAAGCTGATAAGTGTCGTTTCCCTGATGCCCGAAGTGTGCGCGACGATGTGAATTCTACCTTACAGACATTCAAGCACCGTTTTATGTCTGCATCAAATAACCATGAACCATACATGTTAAATACTCAGGACGGTTATTTAATATTTAATGGGATTTTTGAGTATTTGTTAATTTTCTTATGTAATCTTGGAGAGTGATGTTGCAATGTAAACGAGCTCATGAATCAGTGACATATTCTACACCGAAAAAACTTTGAGAAAATAATTCAATTATCTTTCAAAATATCAGCTCTTATATATAACTTGTACAATTGATTATTGATTAAAGCTAGACTGCAGGATATAGTAATCTACAATCTCAGAGTGACTTCTATAATATATGGAATTATAATAGTTGTCAATACTCAGATATATTTATCAAAACGAGTGAACATCCTTCCGACTTCAAGTACTCTATCTACTTCTAATACGCCGGATTAAGTAACACCGCTTAAGTTCATAAAACCGGTAAACACGGCATGACTGTGTCTTTGCATAAGATGACTGACTCTTATACTCTCAGAAAGTATGATTGTAAAGTGGTTTTAGTTCTGGACTTGTTCGATTTATTGTATTAGAATGAAACTAATTCGAGAAAACTACAAAATGTGACAAAAATTTGCAACAAACTAGCAATCACAATCAAATTTGCATTCCTAAACTGTGTTTTGCTTTCTTAAAAAGCTTAGCGGTAAGTGGATAATACTAAAATAACTGCTACAAATATATAGTGCAACTGTATTATATGAAAACCAGCTATAATAAACCATATAAATTACTTTAACTAACCCTACTCGCAGCAGCAACTCGTTCTAAACAGTCTTCTCAGCGTTTTCGATATAATCAGTGCCTTCTTTCTCGTCTCCGGCGAGCGCAGCACGATGTAATTCTTCGTCGATGTCACGTAACTTTTCCATGACGACTTTATGTGCGTTTCTGGGTGCAAGTCCCTTTGCGAATAACAAGTCGATTTGCTCTAGCGGGACTGACTTTGTCTCCGGGACCAGGAAGTAAACATATACAGCCGACAAAGCCTGCAAAGCAGCAAAGAAGAAAAACCATAATCCATTTTATCAAACATCTGCGGTGCGAATCTGACGATGATAAACGTCCAGAACCAGTTGCTCGCAGCCGAGGTAGCTTGGCCGAATGAACGCATGTTTGTGTCAAAAATCTCTGAACAGATACACCACGGAGTTCCGCTCCATGAAGGGGAGTAAAATACCGTCCAGAGATATAAGAAGGCGATAGCGGCGCGGCCGCCGGGGGTTGAGCTGGCAGAGGCATCCGCAGCCGGTTTCGCGCCGCCGAGGTATCCACCGACGATCCAGAGACAGACAGAACCGCCTAGGGCGCCGTAGATGAGCAAGTTTCGACGGCCGAGGTAGTCAATTAACCAGAGAATCCAGATGATGGTCATGACCGCTTTGACGATGCCAAAGATACCGGTGGAGAAGAGACTGGAGTTTGTGCCTTGCACGCCGATCATTTCAAACACAGTAGGAGAGTAGTACTAAACACGTTAGTATCAACTCAGGTAAGATATGAATTAAGAGAACATACATTAATGGCATTGATACCAGATGCATTCTGCCACAAAAACAACGATCCCGAAAGAAACAAGCGCCACTGGATAGCTTTATTCTTCTTTGCCTCTTTAAACGGAGCCGCGAATCCTAATCCGATAGTCTGGGCTTGGTAGTCGAGGCCTTGGTCGATTAAAGCGAGTTCTTCGCGGATGTAACTGTGGTCGGAGGAAAGATTGCGCATTCTGGCGAGGATGGAGATGCCTTGTTCGCGCTTATTGTTTGTGATGAGCCATCTGGGAGATTCAGGAGAAAGGATAGTTCCGAGGGCGAGGAGACCGGCTGGGATCAACTGCACGCCAAAGGGAATATGCCACTGCTTGGATGAGACAGCCATTGTTTCAGAGAAACCGTAGTTGATCCAGAAGCCAACGATGCCTCCTAATTGCCAGCCAACTTCCCACATTCCTACTAAACGACCACGAATAGCAGGTGGAGCCAGTTCAGAGACAAAGATAGGAATGAGATTAGACATGCCTCCGATACCGATACCAGCAATAACACGACCGGCGTACAAAGGAGCGATACCACGATCCGCGTTCATAGCGAGCATGAGTCCCGCACCAAGAACAAAGAAGGCATCAAAGATAAGCAGACCGATTCTTCGGCCAAAGTAGTGACCAGCAACATAGGCAAACAAGGAGCCAAAGAAGGCACCGGCCTGGTACAAAGACGTGATATTCGCTTTGACGGTGCTGATTTCGCCAGCGGTCATGTGATTGTATCCCGCGTCATTGCCAAAGGACTCCAACGCGATTGTTCCTCCGATAAATGCAGAGTCATATCCGATTGTAGCTGTTCCAGCAGAAGCAACAGCAGCAAACAAATACACGCGATAGTTGTAGACTTCTTTTGGAGTTGGACGATCTTCCTCGATTGGCGGCAGAAATCTGAACTTCATTCTTAATTATTTTGAATAATAATAAGTATTTTCAACAAAAGATTTAATATTCAACGGCAAACCAGCGGTTTTTAAAGCTCGACGCAAAAAGATTCTTCCGCAGAAAATAAATTATTTCTGAGGAAATGCTGCACACAAAGTGCGGAGAATGCGCTGCCCCGCAAATTAAATGCGGAGATTTAGCCGTGAGAGGTTATTTTGAAGTATATTTGTGCCTGGAGTACTATATCAATAGATGTGCATATAATATGCAATATACAGTATACGATAATTGTTAAATGGTTGAATAGTAATAGAATAGTATAGTTTAGAATTAATATTATTTTAATTAATATTATTATATGCGGGAAAGAGGAGTCCATAATAAACTGTCTCAGAACAACTTCATCCGAAGTATCTTATCATGCTGACTCTACTATGCCAGTTTGTAGTATACTTGTTTGTATTATTACAAACACAGTATAAATGAAAAACAGCACGGTTTTAATATACTGAATAGTTATATTTAAACATATACTGAATAAGAATACACAGTCATTGGCTAGCTGTGTCAAATGTCAGTGCTGCGAGTGCTGTGCCACGTTGTGACTGGGCTGCTGACACTTTTCTGCTTTCTTCACTAAGTGTATTATATATTGTATGTTATATTTAGTATTCAGTATATTCACATTAATATTATACAATATACAGTAATGTATTCTACACTAAATGTGAAATGTACAAATCTGCTAATCTGCTGACGTGTAATGCTGCGTAATTCGAATACTCTTATCTTTCATCACAATCACTCACTTTGATACCCTCACAACTACTCAATGCGTAATCGACAGCAAAAGACTTGGAGTGATGACGCTTAAACCTGAGAGATGGCAGATTGATAAAGAAGTTGCAGAGTCAGACTCTGACTTTTTCCTGAGGGACCTAGAGGATGCATTTGGGGAACGTTTTGCGATGCCGGAAATCAAATCAAAACTGATTGGTTGGCAACTTCAATCTCGATATACTCTATGCTGAGATGGAAAGCGATGCCATTTGTTAAGAGTGTGGATATTGTGTTTATATAAGAATCGGTGCGTGAGTTGTTGGTATTTATAGAATCTATGGAAATATTTTAGGCGTATTTGTGTGTACTCTTCTGCAGCAGTTATTTACAATATAACAAGCTAATACTTCACTTTTGAATGCCATGTTGTCTATGTAGCCCTTGAGAAATTCTGTTCAGTATCTGCACCGGTCAATACAAGGCAGACCGAGAACTGCACGGCTGAGACTGAATCAGCGCACGTTCATCCACGTGATCGCTAATGTATTAGGGTTGACAACGCTCAGGAACGACCAAGAACGGGAAAGACATTGCCAAGCAGCGATTTTGTCTTGTTTTGAGTAATTGTGAATTAGAAAATAGAGTGAGAATGAATTTATTGCTAGATAGTTAGAAGTGCAGTTACTCCTAATCGCAGCTGCCTATAATAGTAATATATTTTGCTGCCTTGCTAACAGATGATGATCTGGCTGTAGGATTTCTAATCGCTTGGTAAGCGACGCTTGCCTATTTCGGGAATGGCTGAGCGCAGTATTTCCCTCATCCTTCATGCGCAAAACACACAGCCTCTTCCTCCGCTGTTGTTTATGCAGACTGTTGTATCATACATAGACTGCGACTGTTGGAGTATTTGTTGGAGTTTATCTTCAGATTCTAGATCAATAATCTAAGATCTTGAACTACAACCAACATGGCACAGCTAACGCAACCAAAAGGGTTGTGCCAGAAGTTGGGTATATGGTTTCTAAGAACACATTTCTTTATTGTCTTTATGTATTTTTTTGCAGCTGAATTTATGCGTTCCGAACCGCTCTGGATTAAGCTTGTTCGTACTATTTTGATACTGTTTCTTTTCTCAATCCCCCTTGCGATCAATACTATATACTTCCGTCGATGGACGAAGATACGTGCAATCCCAACACCAATGACTCAACCGGACCCAGTTCTCGGCCACTACAACAAACACAACGAATTCACTGATGGTGCTACCAATTTGTTCTACGTTAATGAGCGTCCCGATGCGGATCTGTTGCGTGTTGTTAGACCCGTCCGACTGCTAGTGCAATCAGTTCTAGCCTTGTCACAGGAATCTATCAATCAAATTCTTACCGACGAGGATGGAATGTTTGTAAGGCTCAGCAATGTTCGACCTAGAGCTTCAAAGGGTGTCTGCTATACCAATAGTGTGACAGAGCACGCGCAGATGAGAAGCAGTTTGTTACCCGCGTTTAAAAACGAGAAAATCAACTCGCTTACCCCCGTCTTTCTCGATGAATCGGCGCGTCTTGTGTTGCATATACAGCAACACTCGACAGAAGAAAAATTCAAGTTAACCACCGCGATTGCCAACTCGAACATTGACACAACATGCCTCACACTGATTGGTAGGCATTTCAACAATCTTGAAAATCCAAAGGGAAAATTTTCAACCGCGTTCATGGCTGTACATGGCAGCGTCAACTCTATCGCTCTTTCCTTTTACAGCCTTTTTCTGATTTTGCCTTGGAAAAGTCAGAAATTGGTTGATGATTTTGTGTGTGGTGCCTTCACCGCCAAGATCAACAAAGCTACATCCATCAACATTGCTCAATCTTACCAAGATGTCATCGCTGAAAAACAAAAGCCTGAGCTGGATATTGCTAGTTTCCTTGCGGATCATGATCCGCGCGCATGGACTCCTAAGCTGTTTCTTGAGCAGTTTTACTCTTGTATGTTACATTCTGTTTTCCTGTGGTGCTGTGACCTTGTGCTGACTTTTATTTAGTGTGTTCCATGCGTAGTCAAAATTTTCATGGCATAACTTTTACCCTTGCTTATCTTGCCCAAAAGCCGGAACTGCAAACCCGTCTCCGTCAGGAAATCCGCGAAAGCTTCCCATTAGGTTTCTTTTCTATTGAGAATTCTGAGGATATTGATTTGCTCTCGTTCCTTGATTGTGTGGTTCGCGAGTCTCTGCGTTTGGCTCCTCCGCGATTGTCCATCAGCGCGCGAATCCCGTCAAAAGACTGCGAAGTAGACGGCTACTTCATCCAGCGGAACACACCGGTCTATATCGATTCGTACGTTATCAATCGACGTGAAAAGACTTGGGGCCTTGACGCTGAAGAGTTTAACCCTGAGAGATGGAATGTTTCCGAGGACCTTCACTCGCAACTTGAAAGCCAGACAGTCACCTTCTCAAGAGGCACAAAGGGATGTATCGGAGAACGATTTGCAATGTTGGACATTAAAGCAAAGTTGATTGGTCTTCTTGGAAAGTTCGAGTTTGAATTTACTGAGAATGCCAAAATTAACTTTGATAAGCTAGGCACTACGACTGATTTTCCATTTGTTGTGAAGAATGTGGATGGTTGGTAGATTTAATAGCGTGCATACAAGATGCTTGGGATTTAGTATGGAATTACGGGCGTATTGGTGAATTTACATAGTGATTTGTTGCAGTTGTTTTAAGTAATCAAGGATACATTTTTATATTAATCATTAGGCTGTCCCTTTCAGTTACAGTGATGAATAGAACTACTTATGAAAATATTGTAGGGTTTCAAAAAGGAGTGCTTTATGCCAAAGGGCCAGTACCAGTATAATATACTGCGATGAGACGTTCACAAACAAAATCATAGACTCGCTTACGCCTGTTTTTCTCGACGAAGTAGCTCGTCTGGCATCAACTCTCCGTCAGGATTTAACTGAAAAGGATATGAATGTGCGAAAATTTATCAATCGATCAGTTACGGATACATTCTGTCGCGCCTTGATCGGAGAGCATTTTGATCTACTGGAGAACCCCAAAGAAGAACCTGCGGTTGCATTTGACTGAGTATTCATCACTGATAAACCAAAACCAAACACCCGGCGTTTTTCACAGCTTGATTCCTATGAAATGGAAAATTCACGTGAAAATTGAAGATTTTGTACGAGAAGCCGTTGCTGCTAAGCTGATTAATGCGAAGGGAAAATTATTCAGATAAGCAAGATACTGCTGAATCGAGCGGTGAGCTTGATATCGCAAGCTTTTCTTATCGATCATGATCATTGGGCTTGGACTCCTGAAGTGTTTTTAGAGCAGTTTTCTTCTTGTAAGTTTTTTGTGGAGTTTTGTATATGTTCTAACTTTATGGTTTAGTGTTCAATATGCGATACCAAGCTATCCAAGGTTTCTTTTTCACTCTTATTTATCTTGCCAAACTCTCAGAACTCCAGTCTCATCTTCGTCAAGAGATCCGTGCGCAAGCCAAGTCCCGCCTTTGACGCTTCCAGATGGTTCACAGCGCGCAGGGCTGAATCCTGCGACATGCGGCAGGCATCCGGGTGGGTGTGTCGGGCACGGCGATGCGCTCGCTCTGCTTGACTTGTGTACGACCGATATTCGAATATGCACTCATAGTCTGGCACACGAAGATTACACAAGCACAACAAGATCAATTGCAGGTGATACAGAATAAGGCATTGCGCTTGATCTTAGGCGCTGACTCCACGACCCCACCCGCTGTCCTGCACGCTGAGACGGCAGTGATGCCGCTTGCACAGCGACTGCCGTTAGTTGTCGCGCACCAGGCTCTACGAATTCACCGCCGCCTGTACGAGAACAACCCTGTCAACGATTTTAGTTGGGCATACCACTTTGACCCTGGAGCGGCAAGCATAACTGCAGCAAAATTGACACTGAACCGGCACTTGCAGCGTCCATTACTGGCTCCCTCTGAAGGTGAACCGCCTCCACATGAAATACGCGACGGATGTTTTAAGTACGCCCGGCTGCAGTGGCAACAAGCGCACAATGACTACAACCCTGACACAAGATACAAGGCAGCGAATCCACCTGTTTCCGTCACAGTCAAGAATAGTCAACTCGTAATCCGCGAGGCTATGCGCTGGCATCGTCATACCTTGTCACGAATCGTCAATCTGAGAACTGGACATGGTCCTTTTGGGGAATGGTATCAATGAATAGAGCGGCAGGGAGTGTCGTTCAACTGCGGCATGGGGCGTTTGACACCGTCGCACACTCATTATTATTTTGCCGGTTAACCGAACAGCAACGAACATTACTTGGGCCTGAGAGGGTGGAGCACTACTTACTGTGCACCCAATTGGGACTTAGGAAACTCAGAGCTTTTTTGGAGCACAAGTAAGCATCAGATTGCGTTCCCGTTGATCATTGAGAGCTTGAGCTGGCATAGTCTAAGTCTTGTCTGCCTATGCCACATTACGGGGTGAATCCAGCTACTGCCCGGGATGATTAGCTATGGGACTTGAAGGAATTGTGTTGAAAAAGACACCACTTGAAGAGATCATTAGAATTAGAAAGACGTTGGTTTAATTCCTACTTTGCGATGAGTGTTTGTATTAAGAGTTTTAGGGTTTTTGTAATTTTGGGACTTTTGTATTTACATCATGCCGTCTATAAATATATAATCAATCAATCAATATATCTGTGTTTGCGCACTTAGTACCATATATTCTACTTTGTAGAGTATCGTTACCTTTCAAGGCGTCTGTCGACTTATATTACCTAAAGGATTTACTAGTGAATAGTAAATGAGCACGCTTCTATTAATTTATAGGAATTTTGTTAGCGACCTATATAGTATTAACTAGTAATGAAGACTTGAGCATCTTGGTATGCTGTTTTTTTGCTCTTAATGAAGACTGCTACAACTGAGCTGAAACGATGCCGCTACAGTCTATTGCTCTCTACTATTTTAGTCTTTATTATCTTCAACCAGCTCTCTAATTTCTATTACATTATCTTTACATAACATCCGAGTTTTCCCCGCGTTTACCCCATGTATACCCCTATAACCTAACCCTTTTCGGATGATATTCAATGAAAAGTTTCAATATGTGGAATGATTTTATTGGATATTTATTGCATTATTTAGATCATTACGATAGATGAATAGGGTAATATCTATTACTAAGAGTAAATGACAAAGGTGGAACGTCGGGCGAGAGAAGCGGCAAAAGACAAGAAAGAAAGATGGATATTCTATCATCCGGCTCCTTAGCCATTCAAGCAAGATGTAAATAGAGCTCTCTCCCACGATTAGATAATTCAGTTACAGAGATGCCTGATTTTCATACACTACCCGAAGGAACGAGACCGATGAACGCGATTCGTAATAATGGACCAGTCGATCTTGTTATTGAGCGATTGAAACTGCGCGAGTTGGCGGAAGGATGGCCATGCTATAGGTATGTCCACTACATACACATCTGTTGGAGATAAGAGCTAACGAGAGCAGAGATGCTTGTGAATGGGAGAACTTTGGCTCAATTTTTCACCCCGGCGCGTTTGTTTACACGACCTGGTCCGGTCGTATCGCCGCGACTGACTTCATGGAGGGCTCTAAGGCTGGAATGGACAAAGGCGCGTTCATCATGCATAGATGCCACGGAGTCACCACTGACATCACCCCTGACGCGACCCGCGCTGTGACGAAGATGAAGGCTACAATCACTCAGCGATTTACTATCGACGGCTGCGAAGTTGACGCTGAAGCAGACTGTAGATTCTTCTTCCTCTTTGAGAAAGTCGAAGGAAAATGGGGTGCTCGCTTCGTTCGTCACTGGTACGAGAAGGACAAGATCATCCCCATCAACCCCAACAAAATCCCCCAGATTGACGCCGAAAAACTCGAGACTTATCCTCAAGGCTACAAATGTCTTGCCTACTGCCAGGAACTCACCATGGGCGTCAAGGTTGCGGGAGATATGCCGGGACACAGAAGGCATGCGGGAACTCCATCGGGGGATAAGCATGATTTGCTGTATTTCCAAACAAAGGATTGGTTGGATGGAAAGGATATCTCTTCTTTTTAAGCTGTGCTTGGAGATTATTATACGGTGATCGTTCTTGTGTAGATAGACTCAATCTCAATATTGTATGTCACACTCTTCAGGTTTTTTTAGATCTAAGCAACAGTCACAATTCATTTCGGATAAATCTTCAATTTGTGTGATTCAAACAACAACCATAATCCAGTATCAATATTGTAGTAATCTTTAATTCGTAAGATCTGAGCAACAGCCATAATCAAAGCCCATTGGATTAGGGTATGACTGACTACGACCACACCACAATAGTTTTGTACAGATTTGATCATGTAGATAAGATAAGGATGTATTATTATATTACTGAAAATATCTTACTATACTGTGATGATGTGAATTACACCGCAGAGGTTTTTCGTGACCTGCGCTTCAATTTCCTCTTCCTATAGTAGAGCTTCTTACTCGGCAGCTATGCATTGCGCGATATAGAATCCGATAGTAGTCAGATATTTCTAGTTATATAGTTAGTTGTCTTCAAGCTATAATTCGGACAGAAATTCCCTTGCATGAGCTTTTTTTTCAATAATGCGGTATTTATACTAAAGAAATCCCTACTAAAACTCTACAGATGAGAGAGGGATTGTGGTGAAGAGGAAGTGATGGCTGAGAAGAGGGCAGAGACGGGGAATAAAGAGTTGAGGATATCAGATCCGGATAGAATTCCGCAGAAATTAATACAATATCTTAACTATCGATCCTATTCTCCTTTCTAGTTTCTTTGCTCAGGCGCGGAGAATCCGAGGCAGTGCGGGGGAGCGCCGCAGGATGAGAGCCACGCAAAACTTTAACCGGGATTCGGTTTGGTGGACAAAGCACACAAGCCAGGCCTTATTTTTGTTGCGTGCAATTGCGGTGGAGATATCTTTCCTCCTCTTGTTTTTACTCTTTGATCTGGTGAGATCTTTGTGAATGCACTGGGTGTCTAAGTGCGCCGAGAAAAGGGAGAGGCGAGGGATGATAGAAACAGAATACAAATCTCAGCATATCCAACAATCTTGCAGAGTGCTCAATAGCACTGAATAATACGGTCCTCAGAAATATAACAATGACAACATACTCAAGCGACCATACTTTTCCTAACACCACATCCAGGATCAAGATATCGTAGCGGTATGATTCCCCGCATTTACGGTGTTCAGTGTAAGGGTCAGCCGTGCAGTGGATCTGCTGATTGATTTCGGTAGTGTGAAGAAGATTGTGGATTGGTTGAGTAGAGAGATGTGTGATTATAAAGCAGTGTGTGAGTAAAAGGAGTATTGGCTTGCACTAGTATAGTATTATAGTCTATGCAGTGCATGCTATCTAATTGCGCAAAATCTGCTCTCACTTTCGTATTATCTATTCTATGAACCACTCAGTTGATAGAAAATACTCAGCATATACATAATAAGTAACGCTTTTAATAGTAATATAGTAGCTAATATTTAGTAGTATATAAGCTGCAGAGAATCAAGTTGGACTTTAGAAGATGACTGCAAATCTCTGATCCATTGGCATTATTCACATCCACAGAAATAGTATACCACACAAGTTTCTACTTGCATTATAAGTGTCATCAAAAATATTTATGTCTCTTTCACATATTAAATGCCTAATCAAAGTACTAAAGTGGCGAGATCAAAGTCCCTTAATACCCGATATTTCGCAAGCTCTTTGTATTCTCTTCTTCTGTTTACAGTGCCGCACCTGTTATTGTAGATAGACCTATTTAAAACAGACAACTCGGGATATTCTAGCAAGATATAGTATAAGACTGATCAATATTCTCTTTTCGCAGATTGAACAGAGTAAAAGAACTAATAACAATGCACTCTGAATGGCATCTAGATAATGTTGTAAGAGTCAATAACATCAATAATCATATCATATCAATTAAATAGCAAAGAACTATACAATAAAGAACGCCGAATATATTAACGCACGCTCGCAGCACTGTGTCAAACACGTGAACTCAAGGCGCGTCGCACCGAACCTGCCTATCCCGCTTTCTGGTTCCAGAGCAGGATATCTGGAAAAAGATGAGTGGTGAAGTATACAGAAGATTCAGAGGTGATTATACACCGAGGAGTGGTGTTTTGTTGATACTTTATCCGGAACTTTTGATATATCAAGCGCATGGGTTTCAAGTATTGATTGTTTCTTTCCGTGTTATTTACTCATTCCTCACTACAAAACAGAATACGCTACGATACACTGCATTAATCCTTATTCTACAAAACAATAAACAACAATATATTAATTAAACAAATCACATACAAACCGCATATCTGCTTTGTGGTCGGATATTCCATCATCCGGATACATACACGCTTATTCAAACTCGATCGCTTTCGTAAGTCTAAAACCAGGCGTTTGTAGAACTAAGGAAGAGTGTTCATGTTGTTGTGTTAATGTACTGCGTCATGAAATTGCCAATTTCAGGAGTATAGTTCATCACAGTTGTTTTTACGCTTTTTCGCTTTATTCTCTTTCAATGCTCAATTACAATAACACTCTGGACACAATATCCTAACTAATCTCTACATCCTCTATAACTACAATCCACCTACATCTCGCCTACACCATGTGTTATAACCTCAAACACAACCTCTAATCTATGCCAACGTTTTACTCATCCAAACTTTTCACTAAATTTAATAGTATCTCAGTTTTCTGTTTAACCTATGCAAGACTCCGCAAAGACGAGCTGTGACTCTCTTGTTTACGTAGCTACAAAAACTGCATCAAAATATCTTCTAAACCAACTCCTCTTCAAAAACGAAAGTTCCTTGTGTTTTAGCAGAATTAGAAATAGTATCAATCTCTGCATTGTAAAGATGAATATTCTTACAACAGACATCAAAAGAACTATATACTAATATTGACATATAACAACACGCGCTTACCAGTAATCACTCCTATCCAATATCAATTAATCTACTTTCCCCGTCACGACCAAATACAACATAAACGGCGGAAACCTAGCTCCTTCACATCCTCTTTCGCCTGCCTCCACCTACGTCAATTTTGCTGACAAATGACTTACAAAGCATACCACTATACTCCAATCACGCCACTCCGAAAACGGCACGGCGGTTAGAGTTTGCAGATCACGAGTCCGTTCGTCCGTCCGGTGGATCTTGTAAACTCTTGTTTCACATCGTACCAGTCTGAAGGCGACAAAAAAAGTTTTCAAGGGTGGAACAGTGCTGTGCGTTTAATGTTTATAGAGTACTATTACGAGTATATATGAGTATAAGTAAATATAATGCGATAATACAACGCCAACACAAAACAAGCAAATAAAAGAAAAGCTAGCAATTAAACCTCCTTAGACTCAGGCACGGTATTCTCAACGTAATCAGCAGCGGTCTTTTCGTCCATAGCAAGCGCTTCACGGTGTAACTCTTCGTCAAGCTCGCACAGCTTTTCCATAACGACTTTGTGTGCGTTTCTGGGTGCGAGACCCTTGGCGAAGAGTAAATCGATCTGCTCGAGCGGGACGGATTTTGTCTCGGGAACAAGGAAGTAGACATAAACAGCAGACAAGATTTGGAGAGAAGCAAAGAAGAAGAAAGTTCCGTATTGCATCTTGTCAAACATCTGAGGCGCGAATCTGACGACGATGAATGTCCAGAACCAGTTGCTAGCGGCAGAGGTAGCCTGGCCGAGTGAACGCATGTTTGTGTCAAAGATCTCGGAACAGATACACCAGGGAGTTCCACTCCACGAGGGAGAGTAGAATACCGTCCAGATGTATAAGAAGGCGATAGCGGCGCGGCCGCCGGGGGTTGAGCTGGCAGAGGCATCCGCAGCCGGTTTTGCGCCGCCGAGGTATCCACCGACGATCCACAAACAGAACGAGCCTCCGATACCACCAATCATGAGAATCTTGCGACGGCCGAGGTAGTCAATGAGCCAGAGAATCCAGATGATTGTCATCACAGCCTTGACAATACCAAAGATACCGGTGGAGAACAGACTGGCGTTAGTTCCCTGGACACCGATCATTTTGAAAACAGTAGGTGAGTAGTACTATAAACGCATTAGTAACTTGTCATCAAGAATAAGAAAAAAAAAAAGAAAACATACGTTAATGGCATTAATACCAGAACCATTCTGCCACATAAACAAACTAGCAGCTAAAAACATACGCCACTGGATAGATCTGTTCTTTCTGGCCTCCTTGAATGGAGCCCCGAATCCAAGTCCGATAGTCTGCGCCTGGTAGTCGACACCTTGGTCAATCAAAGCAACCTCCTCGCGAAGATAAGTGTGGTCGGGGGCAAGGTTGCGGATACGGCTGAGGATGGAGATACCTTTTTCGCGTTTGTTGTTTGTGATGAGCCATCTGGGAGATTCAGGAGAAACGATAGTTCCGAGGGCGAGGATTCCAGCGGGGATGAGCTGGATGCCAAAGGGGATGTGCCACTGCTTCGAGGAGACAGCCATGGTCTCTGAGATGCCGTAGTTGATCCAAAATCCAACGATACCGCCGAGCTGCCAGCCAACTTCCCACATGCCGACCAAACGACCACGGATAGCAGGAGGCGCAAGCTCAGAGATGTAGATAGGAATCAAGTTGGACATTCCACCGATGCCAATACCAGCAATAACACGACCAGCGTACAAAGGAGCGATACCGCGGTCTTCGTTCATAGCGAGCATGAGTCCAGCACCGAGGATGAAGATGGCGTCAAAGATGAGAAGACCGATTTTGCGGCCAAGATAGTGTCCACCGACGTAGGCAAACAAGGAGCCAAAGAAGGCACCGGCCTGGTACAAAGAAGTGATGTTTGCCTTGACGTTGCTGACCTGGCTGGCAGACATTGTGTTGAATCCCGCGTCGTTGCCAAAGGCCTCGAGAGCAAGAGTTCCTCCGATGAACGCAGAATCATAACCAATGGTTGCAGTTCCGGCGGAAGCGATGGCGGCGTAGAGGTAAACCTTGAAGTTGTAAACTTCTTTAGGAGTCGGGCGATCTTCCTCGATCGGGGGCAGAAATCTGAACTTCATTGGAATGTGTTGTGTTGTGAAGTGATGATGATGATGAGGAGGATGAAAGATTCAGGGGAGACTTTATATTCGCGGAGTTTGAGGCCAGACGCAAAAAGCTTTTACCGTTGAAATAAAGTGAGGAGGATGCGCAGGTGTGGAGACGTGGAGAGTGCGGGGAAGTTTACTTGGCTGCCCAGACTGCGACCCGCCATTCTTATATGTATAGTACAAGTATTATACTGGAATATTGTAATTGAATAGAATAATACTATGCTTTTATGATGGTATTACATAGTATTGCAATAGTGTATTATATCAGAATATAACAGAATAGAAGGTCTCAGATAGAGAATGGCATATTCACATGACACGACCACGCGCCACATGAAGTTTTCGCTTAACGGCGATGTTTGAGCTTGGGGTCTTGTTGATTTCGCATTACTGTTGGGTCGATTATATTAGGATAGATAGATAGATAGTAGTAGTAGATTTTAGAGTAGTATAGTAGTATAGAATATAGTAGTAATGTAGTATAGTAGTATAATAAAGAGAGTGGAAGAGATCTGAATACTTTAGTGGGAATGTTTGTAGATCCTATTGTACTGTACTATGCTATTGCACCATTGTGTGCTGTATTACTGTTGTATTACGTTAAGGCGGATCAGAGCTGTTGATTATTCGAATACGATAGAAATACGATAGAGTAGGATGAACAGTATGTGATACACACGAATTATATGAATTGATTATTATTGATTATTGAATAGTAGTGAATATTACTGAATACTATTGAATACCTGAACACTATTAGATATAATAGAAAGAATAACAAAGTAGATAGGATGTATTAATGTATTAGCATATCAATGCAGTACAGAAAAAGTATCAGGTTCTAAGAACAACAATAAAAACTGATTGAAACAGTCTTTCGCCACAGTCGTCAACCGTCTCAGTCGTGTCGTCCGTGTTTATTTAATTTCGTGCATACACTAATCCCTACACTGTACTTATTATACTATTACTATCATAGTATAGTACAGTATACACAGCAGAATACAATAAAATAGATAATAGCACAGCATAGTAAGAACAGTATAGAAAGATATGAGATACTTATAGACTCACCGTCTAAACCATTATCCGCTTCAGTCACATCCCTTATATCTTACCCTAATCAATACCCTAATCCTATTCGTTCCGCATTTATGAAAATCTACAACACAACAATTGCCGTTTTTATAATTCACTATTCTACTTTACTTTATGTTATTATAATTACTATAATTGTAATTCTATTTTATACCGTTCTATGCTATAATAGTAGAGTACAATAAGTAAAAAGCGGATACAGTTTATCCGACTTGGCTCTTATTACAAATCTTAAAATCACTATTTGCGGATTCCTTCTATTGTGTATCTCATTGTTATAAGCCACGTGGTGCTCAACACAAACGTATTACTAATAAATTACAAATATTTGATTTGAAGAGATCATTAGAATTAGAAAGGGTTTTGGAGTTTTTGTAATTTTAGGATTTTTGTATTTGCATCATGTCGTCTATAAAAATATAGTCAATCAATCAGGATGCTGCTTAGATTGACTGCAAGTATTAACTGTAGTAAATGCTGATATTAGCCACTTCAGTTGCATTATATAAGAATGATTCATAGCTTATAAGTACTATCTATTATATTACGTTTCTGACTATATTCTATTCTATACTACAATATTTAGTAGTAATGTTCTATAATTCTTTCGTATTGTAGTATTATTGTATGACGGCTAATAAATTATCCACACCTAACCCTCATAACCTACTCACAATTACCCCGCAGCTCGAATTCACACACACACACACACACACACACACACACAACGCTTGATCAAACGGTGATCTCAATCTAACACCTGTTTCTTATCAAACACTACGCCTACCTAGCACATCTTCACCACTTTTAGGATGAATACAGACACAGCCAAACGGCGGCATAAAAAGCGCGCATATGAGTACGATTCAGACGACAACGACAACGAGGATCCCACACACTCTGCAACAACCTCCAGCAAATATTCTAAAGAAGAAGCACGTCCACGAGTCAGAATAACCCGAGCATGTAACGAATGTCGACGACGAAAAGATCGGTGCGATGGACAGCGGCCGACGTGTGAATCCTGCAGACGTGTGGGACATCCGTGTAGTTACAATCCTTCGCGCAAACGAGGGCTCAGAACCGGCTATGTCCGCGCACTCGAAATTCTGCTCGGGATGGTCTTTTCGAGCGTCGCTGGTTCTGAACAGTGGGTTGCCTCACTGCTTGATTCGTCAGCACAAACATCGTCTCGCGCACCAACTTTCTGCATTGCAGCACAGCCAGGCCAAACAGTTGAAGCAACCCTCGAAGTGTGGCGGAAAAGCTCAGTTCTCAAACAAGTCGAATCACTTCTTTCCCACGAAGACGAGCATGAGTCTAACGTATTTGACGGCCGCGTCGCGTCCGCTCTCGCATCAAAGATTATCGGCGGACCACCACTGAGCCCGATCACTTCAACAGAAGACAGCACGAACTCGCCGGCGTCAGTCCGGCCACGTCCCGCTTTATCATCATCCCCACCTGTGTTGAAAATGCCCACGAACTGGGCCGCGCTGCTTGATCTGTATTTTGCCACATCGCATTCATGGCTGCCAGTCTCGCTCAAACAGGATCTTCTACGGCCTGCGTATATCTTTGCCGCGCACTCCGCTAGCAGCTCAATTGATCTGGACTCTGCCTCGCAGGGTGATCTTGCGTTTTTGATGGCTGCATTGACGTTTGCTTGCAGCCAATCCGAGGCTATCACGCCGGACTCGAACGAACAGCAGTTGTCGAAACTGGACTCTCTTCTTGCGACAACACTCACATTCTTCCCTACCGATCGCGAAAACTACGACCTCGGCCACGCCCGCGCTCTTTTAATCCTCGCTCTTTTGAGGATCTTTCGAGGCCAACAAATTGCAGCCTGGTTTACTGTCGGGCGCGCAATTTATACAATCACATTTCTCCATCCACTTCTCTTTCAAGATCCGAAACTTACCGAAGGAACAAAAAGGACTATTCTATGCTGTATCGCTTTAGACACGTTGATTGCCAGTTGGGTTCGTGCGAGACCATATTTTCAGCAAAGTGATATAGCAGGACTAGGTCCACTAAACACGAATGATATTGAAGAATGGGAACCATGGCGACCGCCAAGCGAGACTGTTGCATTGAACGCATCTCCCGGACGGGTTCTTAGTTTATTTAACAATTTCATTGAGTTCATAGCTGTGTTTAACAGTCGGTTACGGAACGAGCTAGCGAGGTTTAGCGGCTCTGAGATCGAATTGAACGCGACACCACAAAGTTTGAATTTACAGATGCTGAAGCTGTGTATAGCCGAGAGTATAGAGCCAGGACGCAGTGCGCGGGCACTAAGTAATGATAGTTTGCGACAGTTACATACGTTATGTGAGAAGCAAAATAGTTTACCGCCGACGATGCGGATATATCTTGCCATCAACCCATCTATCCAGGACTATATTTCACAGAAAGAGATAACAGATCAAGCGCAGTTAACCCCACAAGGAAGTGTGTTTAGTAGTTTAGCAGAGCCGGATTTGATTATGCAGGAAGCTATATCACAGCCGTTGAGCACAATCAGTCCAGAGACAGAGACAAAGGATGCTGTTGCACCGATTGTGTTATTAGATACCTTGATGAGTTCGTTGCATGGCGAGATGCAGGAGGATGGTTTATTCCAGAGTTTGGCTGAGCTCGATTCCACTGAATGGTAAGCTCCTTTTTTTCTTATTTTTTTTGTTTCGGGACTAGGCTAACTGAGTTAGGGCTGTGAATCCACCTGGGTTTATGAGGCATCTGGGAGTAGTGAATGATTCGATGACGGATTTGCGGGCGTATTTTGATAGAACATGGCAATAATGTATTATAATTATTAAATTATTATCAATTATTCAATGATGTTCACATTAGCTGAAGTGTATTTATTACAACTCATATGGCTCAATAGTTTGGGTAGAGTTATCCTTCAAGGCAGTTCTAATAGCTTCACAGACAAGTAACGCAGCTAATCCAGCGCTGGCGGTACAACTAGGCTTTTCTTCTCCTCTGATGGCTCTGATAAAATGCTTGACTTGGAGCTCAAATGGGACAGCGTCAACGACGGGATACTTTTCCTGAGTGAGTTTGTTGAGCCAGGTCTTTTTTCCTTCATGGTACCAGATTGACATATCGGGGACACTTAACGTGGCATCAGTGCCGAAAATTCTGTAAAAATCCATGCCAGACTTGGGAATAGTTGGGTTTTCGCCAGTGCCTGATTCGAAGTTGTATGGCGAAGGGACGTTATCAGCAATGAAGAAAGATCCAACAACGCCAGATTTGAAGCGTAAGGTGATGGCAGCGCCTTCTTCGGCATCGTATCCTCTTTGAGAAGCGACTTTCTCTGCATGGACGGTCGTAATCGGACCAAAGAGATAGTGAAGTAAATCAACCTCATGGATCATATTGATAAGGATAACGCCGCCAGTAGAAGACTGTCTCCATTCAGCAGGCGGGTAGAAGTAGTCGTCGGGTTTATAAAGAGTCCAGAGTCCGTTGACAGCGATGACTTGGCCCAGTTTTCCAGATGATGTAACGATTTCTTTTGCTGCGACCATGTACGGATTAAATCTGCGATGATGTCCAACGAGAGCAGTGACGCCTGAGGAGGAGAGGTGTTGGAGGAGTGCCCTTCCACTCGGAATATCAGTGCTGAATGGTTTCTCGATGAGCACATTGATCCCAGCGGACGAGAGCTCGGTAGCAACAGCGACATGAGTATGATTCGGAGTGCAGATAATCGCAGCATCCGGCTTGTCTTTGGAGTTCACGAGATCTGCAACCGTGTAATAATGCGCAGTCGCGAGCTCAGCAGCGAGGTTGACTCCGCCGGGCATTGGATCCACGATAGCGACGAGGACAGCGTCGGGATTTGTTGCAACGGTTCTGGCGTGACGAGGACCGATTAGACCGGCGCCGATGACTGCGAACGTGATTTTGTTTTTCGTCATTTTCACAGTCTTGTTCAGTATTGTATAATAGTTTATAGTATAATAGATTATAGTGACAGATGTAGTGGTAAAATAAAATAGCTTTGTGTGTTTAAATAAAGAACGGATAAAGTTATCTCTCCGCGAAATGATCAACAACTTCCTTTCTTAGACCAACCCCGGATTATTCTGCGCCCCAGCCGCAAAGTTAAATTTTGTGGCTCTGTGTTTTGCGGGGGGATGAAATCTTAGCCGCAATTGCTGCAAGTAAGAAATCAGTAAGCTTATTAGTAATATATTACTTGCTTAGATGCGGATATGCGTCAGCGTATCCGAACGGCAGAGACTTCAGCAGCTCCCCACATCAAAGTTATCGTACTTCATCTGCTCTTCTCTTGTCTATTATTCAGTCTTCTTAATATCAGCATAGAACAGTATTACAGGTCTAAAATGGCAACTCGCGGACTGGCAAACATCCTCAGCAAAAAGGCATCCGATGTCGTCATCGTCTCTGCGTGCAGAACTCCCTTCGCCAAGTCGATCCGCGGTGGACTGGCAAACATGTATCCTGAAGAGCTGCTCGCGTCTGTTTTGAAGGCCACGATCGATAGAACCGGGATCAATCCTGCGGAGGTGAATGATGTTCTCACCGGCGCTGTTCTGCAGACACTTGGTGGCCAGAAAGCGTCTGCCACCGCCATCAAGAAAGTCGGATTCCCGTACACCACCACTTCCGGCACCGTCAACAGACAGTGCTCCTCCTCTGCTCAGGCAGCTTCCTTCATGGCTGGCGCAATCAGCTCCGGCGCAGTCGACGTCGGCATCGCAGGCGGCGTCGAGTCTATGACGATGGACTACTTCCCGCACCGCGGCATCCCGACCCGCGTCTCGTCCACCATGGTTGATGTGCCCGGTGAAGCTCAAGACGTACTCATGTCAATGGGCCTCACCTCCGAGAACGTCACTTCCGAGTTTGGCGTGTCCAGAGAAGACCAGGACGTCTTCGCCGCTCTCAGCCACGACAAAGCAGTCAAAGCCTGGGCTGATGGCTTCTACAACGACGAAGTCATCCCCGTCACCGCCCGCAAAGTCTACAACGAAAAAAAAGGCGAGAAGCCACCAGAGGATGGTACTATCGAGTGGGTGACGATTTCTAAAGACGACGGAATGCGCGCTGGCACAACCGCAGAGTCCCTTGCAAAGCTCAAACCCGTCTTCTCTGAAACTGGCACAACCACCGCCGGCAACTCTTCCCAGATCTCAGACGGCGCATCCGCTATACTCTTGATGTCCCGCGCAAAGGCAGACGCACTCGGACTCAAACCCATTGGCCGCTTCGTCGCCAGCGTCACCGCCGGTGTTCCGTCTCGTCTGATGGGCATTGCACCCGCTGTTGCCGTGCCCAAACTCCTCGACCTCACAAACCTCTCCATGAGCGACATCGACATCTTTGAACTCAACGAGGCCTTTGCCAGCCAATCTCTCTACTGCATCCGCTCCCTCGGCGTCGACATGGCACGTCTCAACCCCGGCGGCGGCGCAATCGCTATCGGACACCCGCTCGGCGCAACTGGCGGCCGTTGCATCGCTACTCTTTTGAACGGATTGGGAAAAACTGGTGGAAAGTTGGGTGTCGTCTCCATGTGTGCTTCTACGGGTCAGGGATATGCTGGTTTATTCGCCTCTGAGTAGTATCTTGTATTCTATACTTAATAAAACATTCTTCATTTCATTTACTATATAATCTCATATATTAAACTAATCCATTTTTTAGATCACTATTTTTTTTACTAACATCTGATCAGATTAGCTATACTTAATATTCTCTAGGCGAGACCACGCACTAGACGCGTTATGTCTCAAGCGCGTCGCGTTTACTGCGCGGTTATTTACCGACTTCCTTTTGTATCTATGACATAATAATTTACTAATGGAGAACTGACGAAGCCGAACTGAGCTGCACTGCTCCAGATCATAGATATATCTCTAGTTCTCTTTTCTCCCAGTATATTTTCATTCAGTACAGTCTTTGCATTAAATGAGACCAGAAGGAGAAGACCTCGGCAGCATTGTCTATGATCATCTATTCCCCCACGAATGGCGCGCGAAGCTGCACGGCAAAGTACTCACTAAATCATCATGACCCCCTACCGAAATTGCATGTTCTTTACTTCTACAAACGAAAAAAATACTGACTTGAGAGACCTTTCCGATTGATCAACTACAGAAGGAAGTGCGTGTACTACCCCCGTATTCTGTGCACTCCAGCAAATAGAGAGAGAACACGTATGGATATATCCTATTCTGCTACATTTTTCCACTGTCTAGATGCTGATAATCTGTAGACTTAATGTGGAGGGTTTTTTTATAGTAGGATTTTTTTGTTTCGAGAGACTTTGCTTCTTCGACAGAAGAGATGTACACGAGCTCGACACCGCAGCCAACGGACTTGAACCAGTCTGCAATTGCAGTCACTTCGTTTTCAAGACGTTTTGCAACGTAGACTTTGCTTGCGACGAAGCAATTTTCAGAGAGCGAAAATAGAAGCGGGGCAGGCACCACCACCACCAACGACAAGAGTGGGCTTACCAGTAGTCTTCGCCTCAACGCCAGGGAAGTCACGCAAAAACGCTTCACGCACACCAACGCAGTCAGTGTTGGTACCAATGTATCGGGTTATTCCATCAGCAGCTTTACGCAAGAAGACAGTGTTGATGGCGCCAATGATTCTGCCTTCTGTGGTAACCTCATCGACAACCGACATCACAGCAACTTTGTACGGCATCGTGACCGCACAGCCGACGATATCAGCCCGCTTCAGCTCAGGCATGAACTTGGATGCGTCCTGGGTCTCGTGCAAGTCGTAAGTTCACTGCAGATTCATGCTTTTGAACAAAGTGGCATGCAGCAGCGGGGCCAATGAATGCGCAATCGGATATCCAAAAAGGAAAGTGCGACATGGTTCCGGGTGGGTTTCGTCCGAGATGAAGCTAGATCATTGTGGGTTGTGTCCATCATTGTTGATGATATGCAGTGTGTTGTTGTGATGACTCCTATCAGCGAGCAGTGTTCAATACTGGATTGTCTGGAGCACCACGAGACAACTCTGTCTTTATAGCCCAGCCCACGCGCTCAGTGTGCTATGGCTAAATTGTTTTCATCAGGTAACTCTTCCACTCTAATAACGGCGGTTTAAAATATCCGTCAAACAAACTCGCTCTCCGGGTGCGCGTTGCCTCGTCGCTCAGATCTGCCCCCGCTTTCAAAACTGTCCCCACACTTTCCACCCCGCCTTTTTCGGTCAATTTCAAAGCTGGAATTTCGGCAGCGCTTGTTTATATCTCATACTCTGTGTTGGTGGTTTATTCCGACGGATGTGAAGGTGCGTCTGCATTCCGGTGGCTTACTCAGGAAAAAAACTACAGCTACAAGCTAATAATGTGTATAATCGATTATTAATAAATTTACTTTTGTAAACAACTTTAGATGGCGATACACCATATCTGATGAACCACAACACAGTAAATATCATTCCGCCACAATAAAACAGAAACAGATCCGACAAGAAACCAGCAGAAAATTGCAAAAAGATCGTAAAATTACACCTATTAAGCACTCTCGAAATGCTCGCTCTCCTTCTTTTCGTCAGTAGCAAGCTCAGCAGCCCTTCGTTGTTCGGAAATAAGTCGCTCTGCTTCTTTACGCTTATGGGTCGCGGTTCCCTTGACACCGAACAGAACGTCCATTTCTTCGAGCGAGAATCCCTTGGTCTCGGGCATGAAAAAGTAAACGATGACCATTGCGACTACCAGAGACGCAGCAAAGAAAAAGTACGTGCCGTATGTGATGTTTTTGATCATGTAAGGCGTGGAGTACACAATGATAAACTGTCCAAGCCATTGGACGCAAGTGGTGAACACCAAGCATACGGATCGAATAGCGGTAGGGAAGATTTCGGCACTATCATCACTCATTAGTATAATTTAAAGGAAAAAAGTTATAATAAATGGCATACCAGAAAATCCAAGGAATACCGTTCCACGACATGGCATAAAAGACAGCAAACAGGTAAATCATAACAATAGCAACATATGCACCGGCGTCACGGCTAGCACCACCCTCGAACGACCCAGAGAGCTTGGAATAGATCGCAAGGTAGAACATCGCAATAGCAGCGCCGACAGAACCGATCAACAAAGCCTTGCGACGACCAAGTCGGTCGACCATGTAAAACATGAAAATCATGGTGACGGTGCACTTGACGATACCAAACACGCCGGTTGCCAGCAATCCGACCGAAGTACCGGTGAAACCGATAGATTTGAAGATAGTAGGGGAGTAGTAGTTGATGGCGTTGATTCCAGAGAGATTTTGCAGCATCATGAGACCCATTCCAAGGAAGATACGGACACGAACCTTGGGTGCAACAAGCTCTTTGCACGTACTGATGAATGTCTTTCCAGTGCCAGTCTCGGCCTCGCGGTCAAGCTGCTCTTGGATGGCTTCAATCTCCCAGAGAATGTAGGTGTCGTCTTGGGGTAGTTTTCGGATACGCGACAAGCCAGCTTTCGCGGCGTCAACTTTGTGAGCCTTGATGAGCCATCTGGGAGATTCTGGCTGGAAAAACATAAGAATGGCGAGGAATGATCCAGGAATAAGCTGCAAGCTGAAGGGGATATGCCACTGCGCATCGCTGGTGGGGGAGACGTGAGCGTTGACACCGTAGTTGACCCAGAAGCCAATAACTTGAGAAATCTGGAGGACGATTTCGAAAAGACCGACGAGCCGACCACGAATAGCTGGAGGAGCCCATTCAGAGATGTACTGGGGGACCATGAGAGAGGATGCACCGACGGCGAGGCCTAAGGAGAATGCAAGTCAGTTATGAGCTCATATTAGGTAAGAGATGATAAAACGTACCGGTCAAGGCTCGGCCACCGTAGATCATGCCCACTTTTCCGTTTGAAGCCAGCTGGAGGATAGCACCAAGGTCGAAAAGGAGACCACAGGCAATGAGAGAGTATTTTCGTCCGATACGCTCGGAGAAAAAGTAGACGATGATGGCGCCGAAGAAGCAGCCAGCTTGGAAGGTCGAGACGATGTTTGCACTAAGACTGGCGACGGTGCTGCTTGACTGCGAATCAAGGCCAAATCTGGCCTGGAAGGCGGGCAGCGAGAGGGCGCTGCCGATGAAAGCCGAGTCGTAGCCGAACATGGAGGAACCCATGGCGGCGGACAAGGCGAGGGCATAGACGCGCCAGTTGTAGACGGCGGGTGGGGCCGTGAAGGCGGAGTCATCTTCGACCGCAATGAAGCCGGGCATCAAGGCAGTGAAGTACTTAGAAGAGGGATGCCGCATGAGAGCAGGATGAAGTTGGAGGAGTATAAAAAGATAATATTCGGGAAACGCCGAAGAGATAATGAGGACGGCTATAAATGTGCTGTAGAGTAATCAAAGCAGTGAGGACAACGAGTGTGGGGGAAGTGAGTCTGGCAGTTGAGTCAACCGGACTTAAGTCTGACGGCGGTTGTGGCGGGCGGACTAACGCTGTTTGCAAACGTACGCGAAGGGAGAGACTAGGCGTTTTGAGACGCAGTCTAAATGCGAGTGACAGTGTGTTGAACAAACGATTAGACTGCTTTGAGACGAGGAGAGGGTTCTTTGGAGTCGGATCTGAGCCAGTTTGTTGTTAGCTGAGTGTTTTGACGGAGCTGATCTGCTTTGCGCGCAAAGGCTGCCACATGAGACCATCAGAACTATGATCCTTCGCAACTTACAGTAACTAAAGGCAGTATCCCGTATATCAACAATAGTACTTTGATAGTATATCAGTAGACAATAGCCATTAATTCACGACAATGTAGTTACTATGCAGTAATGCAGTAACTATGCTCTCTTCAAAATTTTTGTCGGCAGTTTTAATCCCTTACCCCTGATTCCTCGGCAACAAAACCCTACTGCAATACTGCAATTTGCAGAATCGACCCCGCGTCATAGCTGCTTCTTTGCTACTTGTACAATTGTATTGGAGAATTACTGTTAATATATTGGTTTATTATTATTCATGATTATGATGTAAGTAATTTGATAGCGATAATAGTATGCTCCGCAATTTAGAGCATTTTGAGAGATTCCCGCATCTTACCGCTGTACAGCACAACACATAGCCACTGATAGCATATTGTTTGTACATAAAATCTGTATTCCTCATTCTCAGAAATAGTAGTAAGCAAGCAGAAAGAACCTAAGCAATGACCGAAAACAGAGTAGGGCCTTCAGTAGCACTTATAACCGCATCCGCAACAGCAGTATCGACTACGGCCACTCGATCTCGACGTCCATGTAGCTCACGCTGTGATCAACAACAAGCATCATCAGACGTGCTCTCTTAGTACAGTCATCCGGGAACATGTCACTCTGCGACTTTGTTGTGATTGTGTACAAGATCGGAAGCGGAGACATTGTCTGCAGTGCCACCAGCTGCGCCTTGACGTACTCCAGCGGCGACAAATTCACCGGTACCGTGTATAGCCAACTCTCAGCTCCCACAAGTTATTCTCTGTAGGCGATTCTGGTGATGATGTACTTGGCTTGATTGACATCGGAAAAAATGAGTGGAATGATGAAGGTCTGCTTGCTGTTTGCGTAGTTGTCAAAAACTGCGTTGGCTGCAGTTTCAGGTGCCATCTTGTTCTCTTGTGTGTTTAACAGTTCCAGGAATCATGCCTTAGCAGTCAAACATGGGGCATACAGCCTTTTATGAGATTCGCGTCGCAAACGATCCACAAACTTGCTTACAAAGACCGGCAAAGCCCAAGCAGCGATCAACGCCCAGCGGAAGTGATCTCTGCTGCGGACCAGTTGCTGGCCTCGTTCATTGCGGCTCACTGAGCTCTTCTCGGCTGCTCCGCGAGAACTCTCCGCACTTGGGGTCTTTGGAGAGGTAGAAGTAGTTAAAAAGTACTGAGGAGTTTTTTTAAGACTGGAACGGCAATCTGCTGCTTCAGTGTCAGTGTGTGTGTGGTTGTGTGCGTGCTTATGCAAGCATGGTCTTTGCAGCGCTGCATATCTCCACAACCACCTTCAAAGCTCCTTTTTTCTTTCTGCTATTTACACAGTACTGTCCGTGTATGATCACTAATTTTATATTATAACTCAAGGCCAGTTCATTCCTACCAAAACTGCACTATGAACTCTTCCGCTCAATCCCCATTCACCACCATTTACGCCCCGCACTTGCGTCCCTTCGTCATTCCAGCGAAACAGGCATTCTAACTATAACTGGGTCTTGTACCCACCTTCTAATCTTGGGACTCTCTTGTATTTACATTTTACATAAAAGATTACAAATAAAATTAAGCTTTGTATGGCGTTTTAAGATATATTTTACCTAGGGAGCACAACAACTCGCTGCGGCGAGGCTCACTTTCTTTTGTTAGCTACATAGGCAACCAGCCTCGTCGTGCTAAACAATGGCCGTTTGCAGTCGTGAGCTTAGACTAGATTACTGGACAGCCAGATTTGAGAGCACCTCTGCCTATGTCTGAGCTCTTCACTCAATATACACTTTCGTATACACATATATTTTACCTATTTTCCTGCGTTTCCATACCTATTGTATCATCGGCCTGCAGACACCATGTCTTATTCCATCACTACTACCCAGCGTCGTTACACTTGTGCACTTGCCTTTAACGAACCTATCATCGTTGATCTTATATCTCGATTCCGTTCTAGCATTTTTTTACCTGGATTCTTTTCTCAAGTGTATCGAGTCACTTGTGCTTCAGATGCTGGAGGTGTATTGTTAACAGGCAATAAAAGTCTGACTTGAGTACTGTCATTAAATACCACTACTAACATAAAACCAAAAACTCATGTATAATTCACTTTGTTCAAAAATCACTGCTGAACATGGATATTCGTATCAGCTACGTTGTCCTCGTCTCCATCGGCCCAACTAGTCTCCTCTATTTTTAGTCTTCACAGTAGTCAGTACTCAGAGTAATTTTTTTTCTGCACCGCAATCACGCAACCAACTCGAACGGGTAAACAGTGGAGACGAGCGGTACATATGCCCTGTACGCGATGACTAAGTATCTAGTTTATTTGGATGGATGGAGACTTGTAGTTCTGTCGTGAAGCAGTTCTTCTGTCTAGGTTTATTTAAATGGATTATATGTAGTCATAGAAATTTCTAAGTGAGATTATACTGTAGACAAATATTTAAGTGAACAAGCCGTTTTCCATGCCAAAGTAGGCAATAATCCATACAAAGTATTTTCATTGTAGTAATCGATGTTTACATTATTAAATATAGTCCACCAAATAATTTAATATTATTGTCAAGTTACCGCTCATAATTCTCAAGTGTCTGTGCAGAGTTATCCTTCAGCGCAGCTCTAATTGTCTCACACATGTGTAAAGTGCCAAATCCAGTCTCGACACAACACAAAAGCTTCTCCTATCCTTTGATAGCCTTGGTAAATGCTTCAGTTGCAACTCAAACAGGATTTTCTCTTCAACAGAATACTTTTCCTGTGCGAACACTTATTGAGCCACGTCTGTATACCTTGATGATACAAAATGACATATCTGGCACGCTCAAGGAACTTCAGTGCCAGAGTTACGATAGCAGCCTGTTCCAGCCTTATGAATTAATGGATTCTCACCAATATCAGGCTCAAAGTTGTACAGAGACGGCAGGTTGTCAGCAATGATAAAATTACTGGCGACGCCAGATCTGAATCTTAAAGTAATTGCAGTGTTTTTTCCTCTGCGTCATATCCTCGCTACGACGTTGCTCTCTCGGCGTGTACTGAAAAGATAAGACCAAGGATAAAGTGAAGAAGGTCAATCTGTGGATCATGTTGATTAAAATGACTTCTCCGGTTTCAGTCTGTCGCCAGTCAGCAGGAGTGTAAAAGCAGGCTTGAATGACGTCCAGAATCCTCTGACGTCAATGATTTTCGCAAGTCTGTTAGATTCGGTCAAGATTTCTCTCGTGGCGACCATGTACAAGTTGAACCTGCGATGATGTCCAAGAAACGCGGTAACACAGTTTGATTCAAGATGCTCATAGGTTTCTCGATAAACACATTGATCCCAGCCGCCGAAAGCTCCTTAGCAACCGCAACATGAGTATGATTTGGCGTGCAAATAAATGCTGCTTCTGGTTTATCAAGTCTATAACAGAACTGTAATGTGTTGTTCCTAACTCATACGCGAGTTTGGCACAGCCAGGCCTATGATAGGGTCGACAATCTGGCAACGAGCTCTGCCTCGACTTCGGCTGCAATAGTCCTGGCATGGCGAGGGCCAATGAGTCCTGCCCTAATAACTGCAAATTTTATTTTGGATACTTTCATATTGGATAACAGAGAGTCTGTAGAAGATACTGAGAAACCACGAGGAAAAAGGTGGTGGGATGTTATATAAACTTCTCCCCGCAATCACCGGGTACATCGGAGTAATCAGATCTGCTTGTTTCCCCGCCAGTTCTATTCTGCTATCCACAAAATATGGAAC
Organism: [Lipomyces] yamanashiensis; assembly: GCA_030572775.1. Taxonomy (NCBI): domain Eukaryota; kingdom Fungi; phylum Ascomycota; class Lipomycetes; order Lipomycetales; family Lipomycetaceae; genus Myxozyma; species [Lipomyces] yamanashiensis. Next base: position 36,117 of record JAJMBS010000060.1, read on the forward strand.
AATCTTGCGGTGGGAAGAGTCATTTTCCGGATTAAAAGTACATATTGCAAGTACTTGAGCGATCTGAATAAATTGTCTGCAAAGAGCGGTGTGATAGATCCTTTTGTTATAAGCTGCAGTGGTCGCGTAGACCACACAGAGTGTTGGTCTACAAAGTGTCATAGATTAGCAGTATGTTTGATGTATTTTTTGTGTTCTGGCCAATGTTTTCTAAATACCGTCACGGCTCAGTGGAAACTATCACACTTTTATCAAGCACACCCTTCGATCATCCTGCAAGCTTAAAGCAAACGTGTTAGTGACTCTCCTTTAGACTCCGATAAATGCCCTCACAACAGTAGTGACAGTTTCCATCTAGCTCACTTTCTCCACATGTCATTGTTCAGTCTCTTTCTTTATCTTGATCAGTAGTTGATGAGCATACGATAAAGTCATCACGTCAGTACAACAACTAAAAGCCAGCTCATTGTAAACAGTAGATTTTTCCATCTTCTGCAGATTCAAACACATTCACAAATCATTGTCATTTACTCCAAGAGCAAACAGTCTAGGGCTGTTACAGTTGCGATAACCGCAGAATTTTCCACTATTCGGTATCTTGTTCACAGTATGACATGCTACCGGTAAATATCGCAGTTTTTTATTGCAGGCTTAAAATCAGTCGGTAATTATTGTCGATTTTCGCAGATATTGCAAATGCACAGCGCCAACACATATGGCAGATGAGTGAGCAACGAGTAGATGCAATTCCTTAGGTCTCCTCTGATTCATTTCGGCTGGTCCTTTAATGCGTCGATGCATTTTGCAAGCCTATCTATTGTTTTCGAAAAATTCAGACTACAGTAGTCATGGATTGTGACATAAAATGTTCAAACATAATTTCGAGCATATAGCCCATACTAAGTAACTAAATGTATAATATGAATAAAAAATTATCAAGTAATTTAGCAATATCTGCATAATTTAATTATTATGTCTGCTTCACCATATTTTGTGATGCTGGTAGTTAACATTGTGATTTGCTGAAACTTGGACTGTCTGTGTTTACAAGACACAGTTGCTCCATTGGCAATTCATGTGTTATGGTTAAAGTTATTTACCCCACAAAGAACTGTAATAAAGAAATGGTACCGCTGTGATTACTGCAACTTTTTATACATCTCTTACCAGCTACTTCAGACTTCAACTTGGCTAGAACTTCTGACTTATCGTGCTGTAAATCCTATCTTGCTGAACATCCTATCTTGATAAACAAACACAACTTCTTCTTGCCACTCAAACTTTATACTTTATACTTTCATTACCAAAATATACTTTCGCACAACACATTTATTATTTTTCAAAGTTTAACTGCATATTTTTTGTCAGGCAGACCCAAGCTAAACCGTTATGCGTAGTTACGTTATGCATAATGCCTAACTACGCATAACGATTTAGCTTGAGTCTGCCTTTGTTACAAATTATGCTAAGCTCAAAGCTAATTGGTATTGTTTAACTCTAAAGCAATGCATATGTTTTATGTTGAAAGGTTTGCGCATAAAAGCATAAATTTGAAAAGAATTACTAGTCATTGTGCTAAGTTGATACTTATTTATTAATGAAGACATTTGCAGTAACATTGCTATGCAATGGTATAAATCCGAATTTGTAGCATTATTATGCATGTATTCGAAGAAGACCTTGTGGAAAATAGCTATGTACAGTACAACAAATGGGTAAAAATTGCATTGATGTTAATTTTTGAGTGTGAATTTAGATGATGAAAGTGTGGCCTATCAGTCTATGTGTGTTTCAAAATTTACAACTAGAGGTTGATGATGATGATGGTAATTCAACTTCATAGTCCATATGAAACAATGTATTTGTGACAGACTTCTCAAATCTTCCTCACCCAACATAACAAAAATCACAAGTAAACATTTTCAACATCTCAAAAACCCATTGAAATGTTGAAGGAACAGTATCCTCTGTGTCACTAGACTAGACACATCTATGGGAACATCCATGATAGAAAGGCATATATTTGATACAAAAACTAAACACTAGATGGTGGGAAATACAGGGACTTTATATATCTCAGCAGCTTAGTTACTTCAGACTTCAGCTTGGCCAGAGATTTGGTCCTATCTTGCTAAGCATCTGATCTTTTCCGGACAAGTCTGCTTCCGGACACCTTCTATTCCAAACATCTTCCCATCATTTTAATCACAAACAAACAAACAAATTAACTTCTTGGCACTCAAACTTATACTTTCATACAAATCAACACAACACTCAACACTCAACACACCACTCAACATTCAACACCCTTCCTTGGTAAGAAGATAATTGCAAACTCATCTTAGACCACAAGCATATCAAAGTTTCTGAAATTGAGAACTGGGAGGTTTTTGGTAAACATGTCTGTCACTTGATTCTCTGTATCAAGATGCACTACCTCCACAGTCTTGAACCTTCTCTCTGATATAATGATAACATATATCAATATGCTTGGTCCACTGATGAAAGGCATTATGGCTTGACAACAAAATGGCTGAGATATTATCCTCATAGATAGTCAAAGGTCTTGAATGATTAACTCCCAGATCATTAAATATGTCAACCATGTAACTTCTTTTGCTGCCTCAGATAGTGCCATATATTCCGCTTCAGTGGAACTTTGAGCAACAACTTGCTGTTTTTTTTGCTTTTCCATGTAATAGCAGTGCCTCCAATTTGTGTCACAAGTCCTGATGTTGATTTTCTGTCCTTGTGGTCTTCTGCCCATGAAGCATCTGAAAAATGAAATCAATATTATTATTTCTCTCATAAACAAGACCAATATCAGCTGTTCCTTTTTGGTATCTCAAAACCCTAACTGCTCCTTTCCATGCATTCATAGAAGGTGCTTTGAGAACAGCTGATGAGACAGAAACCGCATGAATTATATCAGGATGAGCAGTAGTAGATGCAAATAACAGCTTGCCAACTAAAGACCAGTACTTAAAAGCATCACATGGAGAAGAATTATCAGTGTTTGGATTGATTGTGTGATCAAACCCAGGAACCATTGGTGTGTCATTGCTTTTGGCATCCTCAAAACCTAGCAATTTTGCCAATGTAATCACTCAAATCAATCTTAATTTCTGACTTTGACTCACTGATATTCATTCCAAGATATTTCTTTGCTTCTCCAGGGTCTTTCATCTCAAACTGAGAACCGAATAGTGCTTTGGTCATGTTTTCTTCTGATTTTGTCATGATCAATAAATCATCAACATAAAGGCCAACCACCACTGAACCCTTCTTGGATTGTTTGACATACAAACAGTTTTCAGCAAAGCTCATCCTAAATCCAGCATTGACCAGCACATTATCAATAGTCTCATTCCATAGCTGTGGTGACTGCTTCAAGCCATAGATAGATTTATTCAAGTGATAGACTTTGTTTTGGTTTTCCCATTTTGAACCAGGTGCAGTCTTCATATAAATTTCATGGTCAAGTTTGGCATTCAAGAAAGCTGTTGCTGTTGTGATGATTGATACACATTGGAAATACCAAACATGTTGGATGATGAAGCAGTGTTGTAATCCATGATGGAGATTCTGTGTTGAGTGCATGATAATCTGTTGTTTGATTATTGTTGTTGATATTGTTCAAACAAGGTGGGATCAAAGCCCTCTATATATATCATTCCCAAGTCCTGTCTTCAAAAGTCATGTCATCCACACATGTCATCCACATTAACATTGGAAAATAATCCATAACTTTAATCTTCTGTCAATCTTAAAGTTTGAACACTCCCACTTGTTCCATTGTTTCAAGACATTCCCATCATTGACCTTAACTTGTCAAACTGATCTCTTGCAATTCCTTTGGTTAACATGGATGAGCGAGGAGTTGGCTATGGGGCGATTGAGGCATAAGTGAGATGCCATCTGAAGTTTTAAGAATCAAAGAAGCTGGGAAAATTACCTAAAAAGGAAAGATTGAAGGGATCTAAATCGAGAGATATACGTCCAATTGGAATATTTTGTTAAGTGATTTTGTGATATTTTAAAAGGGATTTTGCGTGCTATTTTGTTATGTTATGATATGAGGAAGATTTAATGGGTTTTTAAGGAGGGTACACGCTTTTTATTTTCATTTTGAGGGGAATTTTTTTGTACATTTTCACATAGTCAGGGGTCAAGCCATGAGGGTGAGTTGAGTTGTTGATATTAACATTTTGCACTGAAGTCACTGGATATTCCCCGGTCTTTGGAGGTTTGGCAGCCGGCCTCCCTTCGACTGCAGAGAAGCTGGTAGTGGAATTTGAGCCTCCACTGCTTAATTCTATCACCTTGGAAGATGCCAGTGAACCAAGCAAAACTTGAAGATTGATATTGCTTTTCACATGCATATGGTGTTTGTTGCATCATAGTTTAAACTGTCATAACCCCAGAGGTTCTATATAGTATAATAGATTCAAACAAACAAACAAACAAGTCTGCAACTATTTTTTTGTGTTGCACTCAACCACATTGATAATTCCATTATTGATAGCTTCTCTGGTGAAATGATAGCTCACATCAATATGTTTTGTCCTCTCATGGAATTGTGGAGTTTTAGCCAACTTGATTGCCCCTGGTTATCTTCTGCAATTTCAATTGCATTCTGTGAAATTCCACTCATGAATTCATAAAGTCTCTTAAGCCACATTGCATCCTGTGATGCCAACCTCAAGGCCATGTATTCTGCCTCAGTTGTAGAGACTGCCACCGATTTCTGTCTCTTTGATTTCCAGCTGATAGCTCCTCCAGCTAATACAAACACATATCCAGTAGTTGATTTCCGATCATCGATATCTCATGCATGATTTGCATCTGAATATCCCTTTATCACATTTTGTTTTGACTTTGTAAATGTGATCGCCAGATTTTCAGTTCCTGTGAGATATCGCATAACTCACTTCACTGCCATCCAATGCTGTTTTCCATAATTCGAGTTGAATTTTGAGACTTCTCCCACTGCATTTGCAATATCTGGTCTGTTGTGATTTGGAAGCTGGTCCAGCTGAAAAGGGGATGTTGGAGGTATCCATATCCATGTTGTATCACATTTAGTGACTCTTGGTAATATATAGTATGTTATATATATATGTATTGATGTTGCTGTTGTTGTTTGAGGAGGGTAGGCCATCCTTATATAGACAAAGAAAGTTACCAAAAAACTCTATCTCCAAACCTTATACACTATTCTTGAACCTTCCACAATATACTTTCAACTTCCAGCACATTCCAGTTCCTCCTTCACTATACTGGAACACTCCACGATATTAGGAACGGGCTCCTTGGTGTAGTGGTGTGCTCCAGCCACTCCCTAAAAACCCAGTGTGTGAGGTCCTGGTTCGAATCTTGGCCAGGACAGAAATAATTTATGAGAATAAAATCAGGCTTACATCTGTGAATTGAATAGTGATGTCTAGTAGATTTAATTTATGACTTTATTATCACACACACAACAGCAGTCGAGGCATGCCATGCACTCCTGCTTCAGTACAAGACTCAGCAAAAACCTATGAAAATCCAGAAAGCTATACTCAGAAAAGGAAGGAAATTGAACGGATCTACATCGATGAGATGTATGTCCACTTGGAATATTTCGCAAAAATTGTGT